>CAKNYM010052641.1:520262-544072 GCA_932195095.1 Andricus curvator | reverse complement strand
TATATATATATATATATATATATATATATGTTTATTTACTTACAGATTAAGAATAAACCGACGTTTCGACCCGTCTTTGGGTCTTCTTCAAGATAATAACATTATTGCAAAAGTGGCTGTAAAAACATACATTTTCGATGAAATTCAATTTGTACATCTAATAATAAATTGCACACTAAATGAAATAAATATATGCATTAAAATCGTTACCTGAAACAAAATCGTTCTATGACATTGAAAACACAAAAAAAAAACGGTTATCAATGAAAACTGTTAAAAATTTTGGTTGTTTTTACATTTTTAAAATTTATTTAGTCGTCCTCTTTAAACAGAAAGAAGCGACTACTCGTCGAAAACGTTTTGTCGTCATTATTGTCAGAGAAACAAAAATTTTGTAACAGTCAATGTTGTGAACTGAACCCGGACGAAATTTTGAGAAAACCCATTTAGTACAGAGAAGGTAATATGACGTCATATTTGATTATATGATAGATATTGAGTAATAATATAGCTAAAGTAACAGCAACGCGCCAAAATCTTCAAAATTGAAAAAAACAAATCAATTTAATAATCATTGATAAACATCATTAATATGCATTTTTTCAGTTTGTAAATTAACACACAGATTATTGTACTTTTTAATAAAAATGGATTCTATCATTTTTCTTTTGTATGTAATATTTTCTTTTGATAAAATTATGATGTTTTTAAATTAAAAATCGAAATAATGATCAAAAGACCAAGCATGTTGAGATAGGCTCGTATTATTATTACCGATTCTGCAGTCTCTTTTATGTTCAGCAATTCGTGTTTTTAGTCTTCTGCTGGTTTCACCTATGTAAATCTTTGAACAACATTTACATTTTATGAGGTAAACAACACCCGATAAATTTTCTATTGATTCTGGATCTTTTTTTGTTGTAGTACAAATTCTCTAATTTATTATTGTTTTTGATATATACGTTTATATTGAATTTTTAAGAGAACTTCTAATTCTTTCTGATAAACCTTGTATATACGGAAGAGTTAAGCTTTTATCATTTTTATTCAGTGTTTCTAACCATTTTAACTTTTTACTATTACTAGAATTGTTAGAAATTTCATGTGTTCTTTCTTTAATTATACAATTTATAAGAGGTAATGGATAATTGTTGATAATAAGGTTTCTTTAATTTTTTTAATATTATCCTTTCTAAACTGAACATTGCTAAGTTTTATGCCTCTGTAAATTAAATTTTTGATTAGTCCTATTTTTTGCTCAAAAGGATGGTGTGAGTTGTAATTTAAATACTGACCAGAAAATGTAGCTTTTTTATACCAGTTTTTAATAATTAGTCCATCATCTTTTTTTATCACTGACAAACCAAGGTAGTTTAGAGTGTTGTTTTCCTCAATCTCGTGAGTAAATTGAACCGACTCATCGATGCTGTTAAACACGTTGAAAAATTCCTGAATTTTTTACATTGGAATTATAACAAACAATCATCTATATAACGTTTATAAAACAGTGGCTTGAAATTTAAAAGTGACAACGCTCTAGATTCTATGTCTTCTAATACGATATTCGATATGATTGGAGATAAGGGAGACCCTTATCAAGCAGCCTGATGTTTGTTTGTAATAACATTTATTGAAAGAAAAAACTGTGTTGTTAAAAACTGTTCTAACCGCGACAAGTATTTCGTTTTTTGAGATTTTTGTTAAATTTCTATATAGATTTAATTTTTCTTCTACATATTACATAGCCAAATCCAGAGGGATTTTGTCAAACATATGGACACCAGATCTAGAGACACCTTGGAATGGGAAGAATGAATTTTTAAATATTTTATTTTTTCTCTAAAATTCCAACTATCTTTTAAAAATGAATCTGTGGTACCTTGAACTGGTTTCAGAACTTTTGCTAAATATGACAATAATTGATATGATGGTGAACCAATGGAGGACACTATTAATCTCCATTTTAAATTTGTTTGATGCACTTTAGGTAGAGCATAAGCTTTAGCTACAATCGAACCTCTAGATTTCAATCGGTAAAACATTTGATCGTTAATATAAGATTTATTATGCCACCTAGAGCGTTGTCACTTTTAAATTTCAAGCCACTGTTTTATAAATGTTATGTAGATGATGTGTTTTTTATGTATGTATACCATTAAGCCATTTCCCTTTCAGGGTAGAAGTGACACTACCCGATTCGGGTAGTGTTTCTAGTTGGATAGTTTCTTGTAGTAAATAACTACAAGTGTGGACTCACCACACCCACGATGTGCCAACAGCACTCAGTTTTCTCGAATGGTCACCCATCCAAGTACTAACCGCGCCCAATGCTGCTTAACTTCAGTAATCTGACGAGAACTGGTTTTTTCAGGGTGGTATGGCTGTTGGCCATATTATAATTATTATAATTATAATTTAAAAAATTGAGGAATTTGTCAACGTGTTTAACAGCATCGATGAGTCGGTTCAATTTACTCACGAGATTGAGGAAAACAACACTCTAAACTACCTTGATTTGTCAGTGATAAAAAAGGATGATGGACTAATTCTTACAAACTGGTATAAAAAACCTACATTTTCTGGTCAGTATTTAAATTACAACTCACACCATCCTTTTGAACAAAAAATAGGACTAATCCAAAATTTAATTGACAGAGGCATGAAACTTAGCGATTTTTTTTTTTTTTACGAGGGAAGGTGGAAAATGTGCTAACACACACCGAGAAGGGTCCGCACTTCGCGGTAGTGTCGGGATATTGGTATCATCACTACAATGATCTTTATATATATATATATATATATATATATATATATATATATATATATATAAATATACACAAAGATATTAATTCGATTATTATAGTGATGCTACCAACTGCCGACTAAAAACCACCACCCTTTCTCCTTGGCATGATTCCCCCCGGAACCGCTTTCGCATTACTTCAGGGGGTGCCATTCTTTGGCTGTGCCTCGGCCTTCATCCAATGGGCTAGCTTGGCCTTCTCCTAGTAACCTGGGCTTCTCGTCGGACCTGCCCAGCGTCGATGTTAGCTTGCACGTCCAAGAGGCTTCTTCAACGAGGCTGGCTCTCTGAACGCCAAGCATCTCATGCTCCCCGGAAGATGGTCTGTCCGGGGTCGTCCCTCTTTTCCAGCCCAGAGATAGCATTGTGGCCTGCTGTTGCATTCCACAGCTCTGTGCCCCTCTTCGCCGCATCTCCGTCTTCTTACGGACCCTACAAGAGACCCAACCCACCTTCAGGTGTCCTGTTCGAGTTAGCCTTGTGGCCAACTCCTCACTCATTTCCACAAAGGCCTTCAGGGTTCCCCCATAGGCCTTTTTCGTCATGCAGACTCTGACGTCTCCCAGCTGGCTCTCTTTGAAGTGAATCTTCAGAGCGTCCTTAATCTCTACTTCCTCCGTCGTTTCGTCTAGATCAAGGATCTCGACTTCAGTGCGTGGAACGAGCTCGCGTACGTTTCCGCCTTCTCCGACTACTGCCTTGATACCCTCTGCCTCGTTTCGCACCTCAATGAGGACGTCACCACTCCTTGTCTGCCTTACACCCTTGATTTTAACACCAAGGGTGTCGGGCTTGATATTCTTCTTCAGATCTTTCAGGACCTGCGCGTAGCTCTGCCCCTGATTCGGTTTTACCAGCACAGCTTCCGGTCGAGCGCGTCTCGGATGCTCCTTCTTCTTTTTCGGTGCAGAGGGAGATTTCGCTCTCTGATCTCCTTCCTGCTTTGCTGTTGTGCCAGCTCCATCGATGCGGGTTCTCAGCTTTTTGGCCGATGGTCTCTGGGCTGCCGTCTCCTGTGGACTCAGAGTAGGCTCTCTTGCTCTCTTGCCGGGAGCAGGGTCTGCTACCGCCTGAGTTCTCTTGGAGGCCGTCTTCTTTTCTCCTGTTATGTTCTTAGCCTGTCGTACCTTCTTGGCGAAGAGCTCCCCAATCCGGTATTCGAAGCTGTCGAACCAACCGTCTATCGAGCCTGAATGCCTCTTCATTTTTCGATGACCTCAAATGCGTCATCTAGCCCCGTTGTGATTTGCTTGAAAATGGTTCGTTTAGTTGCGCTAAAATCCTCCATTCTCTTCAGGATGTTCTCCATCTTAAGCATCAGATCGAATCCTTTCTCCATCGTCTTTTTGAAACCCAACTTATGTCGTCTCGCCTCACTTTTGAGTCTAATGTCCTCCTCCTCCGTCACGTCCAACTCTCCACCAAACGACTCCTCGCACAAGCTCTTCTCAGGAATAGAGGACAGCTCCCAGTACTCGTTATCCCTACCTCCGTCACGCTCCAACTCCTCGATATAACTACTTTCTAGGTTTAGATTTTTATTTGGCTCCATATTGTTCCCACGAGTAGCTAGGGAAATAAAGGTCCACCCCCACAGAGCCCCGCATGCGGGGGTAAGGCCTGCATACTCTAGGAGGCGACCTGGTATCCTAGAGACACCGTACGGAACACCACACCCTGGTGCCATGCAGTCTTCGGCACTATTGTTAACGCCTTGACTTGGGGGTTTTTCCTTCGGGACCATCCCTGGACGATTGCCACGTCTGCTTATTGAGTTGTGTAACCGTATTCAGCAGAAGCCCTCGGTACAGGGCCCCACTGTCCGCAACCCGGGGGCGCGCCCGGTCGCCTGGTCAGAGGCGCTGGTCATGTGTGTTTGGTCCGCGGGGCCTATTTTATTTCAGCCCTACCCTCTGTTTACAGCGAGCATTCCCCTATCCACCACCTGGGGACGCGCCAAGTAGGGGTATCACCTCCCCTCCACCGCAAACAACTGCGGTGGTCCTTAGATGAAACTTAGCGATGGTCAGTTTAGAATAAAAGATAATATTAAACAAATTAAAGCAACTTTAATTATCAACAATTATCCATTACCTCTTATAAATTGCATAATTAAAGAAAGAACACATGAAATTCATAACAATTCTAGTAATAGTAAAAAGTCAAAATGGTTAAAAAAACTAAATAAAAATGATAGGAGCTTTACTCTTCCGTATATACAAGGTTTATCAGAAAGAGTTAGAAGATCTGTTAAAAATTTAATATAAACGTATATTTCAAAAACAATAATAAATTAGAGAATTTGTACTACAACAGAAAAAAAAGATTCAGAATCAATAGAAGATTTATCGGGTGTTGTTTACCATATCAAATGTAAATGTTGTTCAAAGATTTACATAGGTGAAACTAGCAGAAGACTAAAAACACGAATTGCTGAACATAAAAGAAATTGCAGAATCGGCAATAATAATAATACATGCTTGGTCTTTTGATCATTATTTCGATTTTGAATTTAAAAACATCAGAATTTTAGCAAAGAAAATATTAAATACAAAAGAAAAATTATAGAATCCATTTTTATTAAAAAGTACAATAATTCGTGTGTTAATTTACAAACTGAAAAAATGCATATTAATGATGTTTATCAATGCTTATTAAATTGATTTGTTTATTTCAATTTCGAAGATTTTGGTGCGTTGCTGTGACTTTGGCTATAATGACTATAATTACTCAATATCTATCGTGTAATCAAATATGACGTCATATTACCTTCTCTGTACTAAATGGTGTTTCTCAAAATGTCGTCCTGGTTCAGTTCACAACATTGACTGTTACAAAATTTTTCTTTCTCTGACAATAATGACTTTAAAACGTTTTCAACAGTAGTCTCTTCTTTCTGTTCAAAGAGGACGACTACATAAGTTTTAAAAATATAAAACCAACAAAAATTTTCAACAGTTTTCATTGAGAACCGTTTTGTTTGTGTTTTCAATGTCATCGAACGATTTTGTTTCAGGTAACGATTTTAATGCATATATTTATTTTATTTAGTGTGCAATTTATTATTAGATGTACGAATTGAATTTTATCAAAAATGTATGTTTTCACAGACACTTTTGCAATAATGTTTTTATCTTGAAGAAGAACCAAAGACGGGTCGAAACGTCGATTTATTCTTAATATGTAATTAAATAAACATATATATATATATATATATATATATATATATACAGGGTGTTTTTTTAACTTGAGACAACGAAATATCTCAAAAAATACGCATCCCACAGAAAAAATGTCTGGAATAAAAACTTTTTATTTTCGAGGGGGAAAAAAGATTTGCAAAAATTTACCCCACCCCCACCCCCACAGGAGGCAGGGGTGGGGTTAACTTTGTAATTTCAAATGGTAACCCCAATTTTTTATCATAGATTCAGATTCTCCTTTACGAAATACGTAAGTTTTATTCGGAAAATTTGTTTCGATTCGCGATAGATGGCGCTGCAATTGCGAAAAATGAAATTGTTGACACTACTTTTAGCTCTACCCAGGAATAACGACGCGGACGTAGTAGTTGTCTATTCCAGGCCTGCCCAAGTAGGGGAAAACTGCTCATTCGCCACATGTTCGAGTTCCACCACCACTTCCCTCTTCTCAGGTCCAGAGGCTTGGGGGGTGGTCGCTCTCGTGAAGTTGAATGAGTAGAAGTCGGTGGTGGTGTTAAATTCCCATCTGGCAAATGAGCAGTTTTCCCCTACTTGGTCAGGCCTGGTCTATTCCCTTCGGGGTGCTTAATTTCGGTGAGTCCCCTTGCCTCTCACCACAGGGATGCTTGATTTCGATTAATTATTTTACAATAAGTGCTCAAAATGGTGTCCTCGCACTTCGATGCACTTGTTAATCCGAGCTTTAAAAGATTCCACACAACTGCGAATTGTGTCTGGTGATATTTGTGCACAAGCAGACCTGATTCGCTCGATCATGTTATCACGAGTTGTGGTTACTTCTTGATACACGCGATTCTTTAGATAACCCCACAAATAGAAATCCGGCGCCGTAAGATCTGGCGATCTGGCAGGCCAATTTACTGGACCTCCTCTACCGATCCATCGTCCATTGAATTCGCGATTGAGTACTTCCCTCGCGATTGCCGCATAATGTGCTGGACAACCGTCATGTTGAAACCACACGTTGTGTCGCACTTCCAAGCTTAGGTCTTCCAGCAATATTGGAAGTTGATTTTCTAAAAAGTTACGATATTTTTCACCGTTCAAATTTCCATCAATAAAATACGGACCGATAAGTTGATCTCCAATTATTCCACACCAATCGTTCACGGACCATGGACGCTGATGCTCAACTTCACGCAACCAATGTGGATTTTCTACACTCCAATAATGCATGTTGTGCCGATTAACGTTACCATGGTTTGTGAAAGACGACTCGTCTGTGAAGAGTACTAGAAAAAAGAAATTCGGGTTTCCTTGTATCTGCTGAACCGCCCATTGACAAAATGTCACTCGGTTCTGAAAATCATTGCCATGAAGTTCTTGATGCAGTGAAATATGATACGGATGATAATTATTACGTTTTAATACCTTCCAAACACTGGATAGAGACATTCCGGAATCGCGGCTTAGTTGTCGAGTACTAACATGAGGCTCATGAGTGACTGCAGCTAAAATTGCAATTTCATTATCAACTCCAGTAACTGTTACTTGACGCTTCCTTTTTTTCGGTTGTACGCTTCCGTCAGTGATGAAGTTTCGGACAACCCGGTAAAAAGAAGCGCGTGAAGGAACACTTTCTGGAAAGCGTTGAGCATAAAGCGTGAGAGCATCATTGGTATTCCTGACAATTTCTCCATAAATGAGAATCATTTCAATCTTCTGTTGCTGAGATAGAATTTCCATTGTAAAAGTAATGAAGTAAGGTAATGAGGAAATACAACGACACCCAAACCAACTCAAACGAACGTGACCAACAACAATAACCCAAACGAAAGCAACCAACACACCCAAATCAAATGAACACAATCAACCTTCCTAATGAATAAACATTAAGCACGGAGAGACGCGGTTATCGCTCGGCCGGAATGACGTCGAGGATTGTAGACAGTGGAGACTCGATGATATGTAATGTCTACATCCAAAATCGACTGTCGTCAACCAACTGCATTCGGGAATGGTTTTCGACAGTTTTATCACTTTTACTGTCCCGTTGCCAAAAGTTCAAGCACCCCGATGGATGGTGAGAGGCAAGGGGACTCACCGAAATTAAGCACCCCGAAGGGAATAGACAACTACTACGTCCGCGTCGTTATTCCTGGGTAGAGCTAAAAGTAGTGTCAACAATTTCATTTCTCGCAATTGCAGCGCCATCTATCGCGAATCGAAACAAATTTTCCGAATAAAACTTACGTATTTCGTAAAGGAGAATCTGAATCTGTGATAAAAAGTTGGGGTTGCCATTTGAAATTACAAAGTTACCCTTACCCCTGCCTCCTATGGGGGTGGAGGTGGGGTAAATTGTATCAAATCTTGTTTTCCCCTCGAAAATAAAAAGTTTTTATTCTCGAGATTTTTTCCGTAGGATGCGTATTTTTTGAGATATTTCGTTGTCTCAAGTTAAAAAAACACCCTGTATATATATTGAACGTATGACCAAAATAAGTTCTCAATTTCGATAAAGGACATATATCCACATCAATAAGACGTTCAAAGAAAGGTTGAAATTCAAGACTTCTGTCTGAATTTTGAAATTATAATTTTTAAGGTAGATTTTCAGGACGGTGTGGCTTTACAGCTTGAGCGCCAAGGGGGACCTCACGGGTCCCCCAAATTCAAAACAACAAAACAAACAAGCTAACAGTGTACATAAACTTGATAAATGTCAATTTTTCTCTCCACAAAATTAGGTGCTGCCCCAATCAATTCCGTTGTGGTGAAAACGATCTCGTCATTTAGGAATCCCCTTGTGTTAACTGGTGATCTCCAGCAGGTCCAGCATGAACCTTCTTGGGTGAAAACTCCACCTCTGGACTATTTTGAACACTATGAAGTTCATCTATATACATGTTTTCCAGGTCTTTATGATGCGAAATTCCTCCATTCGCCACCCGCAACTATTGGTCGTCTTCCGCTATCAGCTGAGGTAACGGTAGATGGGTTGAAGTTTATGAGCTATGAGGGTTTCCACCAATACCATCACGAGGAATCTATGGTGACACGTGCCGTTGAACACATATATATAACAGTACCAGGAACAAAGTATATCTATTATGCACTGTTAGAATCAGAAGAATCACGTCGATCGAGGGAAGAATATACTAAATATATGAGACAAATGGCCGCTAGAACTCCTACCGAGCATATCTCGAGACCTGAAGACGGAAATAGCAAGGGTGCAGAAATGAGCAAATCAATTCCTTGAGGATATTTATAAATTTTAAAGTTCAAATAAAAACCTTACCATTTCTTCCAATAGTAACAATTCCAATTTCCTAATTTTGTATATTTCTGGGAATTTCTTCTAGATGTTATGTATACTCAATTGAATAAATATACTCATTAGCTTCCAATAATTGAGTGTTTTTTTATTCCCCAACAGTTTTACAGTAAAAGATGTGCTAAGACTTTAAAATTTACAAGGCGCAATCTATAAAATCTTTTATTGTTCAAAATTTTCCGACTTTGTTGCAGGTTGAGCTACTTTTTTGTACATTCATTGGTTTCTAGTTCAAAATTTTGGTAAAAAATGTATTGCTTTCGTTGAAAACTAAACTATTTTGTTAAAAATTCCTCTTTTTTGGTGAAAAGTAATCTTTTTGTATAAAAATACATCTTTGTATGTTGAAACTTCATTTCCTTGTTTGAAAATTTAAATATTTTGTTGAAAACGTATCTTTTCATATTTGAAAATTCAACAGTTTGGCATCATATGGAAAATTTGAATTTTTCGGTAGAAAATTAATCCTCTCGCTTGAAAATTCCTCTTTTCAGTTCAAAATTCAACTACTTGGATGAAAATTCATGTAATTTGGTAAAAAAATAATTTTTTTTATTGAAAATTTAACTCTCTTGGTGAAAATCCTTTCTTTTTTGTAAAAATTAAATAATCTTGTGAGTTAAAAATTGATCTTTATGTCTAAAATATATATCTATGGTTAAAAGTTAAACTATTTTGTTAGAAATTCGTGTTTTTTTGTTGATTTTGAAAGTTAATTACTTTAAATGAAAATTTAACTATTCCATTTTTGGTTAAATATTAATTCTTTTAACTAAAAAATTAACTATTCCTTTTTGTGGTTGCAAATTCATGTTTCTCAGTTTAAATTTCAACAATTTCTTTTGAACTAAAAATTTAACAATTCTATTTTTACTTGAAAATTCTTCTCTTTTGTTTTAAAATTCAACTACTTCATTGAAAATTCATGCATTTTGTTAAAAATTTATCTTCTTTGGTGAAAATTTTTTATTTTTGGTTAAAAATTAATCTTTTCAGTTGAAACGTAATGTCTTTGGTTTGAAAATTTAACCATTTCTTGAAAATAATTTTTTTTTTTTGAAAATTATTGTTTTTTAACTAAAAACTTAACTGCTTTGCCTAATTCAACTATTTTGTTAGAAATTCGTCTTTTTAGGTACAAAATTTATCTTCTTGTTTAAAAAAACATCCCTTTGGGTTCAAACATTATTTGTTCGTTGAAAATTAAACTACTTTTTTTTCAATTCTTTTTATTTGTTAAAATTTGACTTTTTTAACTAAAGATATAACTATTTCATTTTTGGTTGAAAGTTTTCATTTTTATTTGAAAAAATTCAACAATCTTTTTGGATACAAATTCTTCATTTCGATTAAAAATTAAACTTTTTGGTTTAAAATTTTCTTTTTTTTTTATTGTAAATTGAACTATTTTTTTTAATGTTCCCTTTTTTTGTATCATATTATTCTTCTTAATTGAGAATTCCTCTTTTCAGTTGAAAATTCAACTACTTGGTTGAAAACTCATGAAATTTCGTACAAAATTCATTTTCTTCATTGAAATTTCAACTCTTTTGGTGAAAATTCATTGTTTTCTGTAAAAATTCAACAATCTCGTGGTTTAGAAATTGATTTTTTTTTGGTCAGAACTTTATATCTTTGGTTTGAAAACTTAACTATTTCTTAAAAACTGTTTTTTTTTTGTCCGAAAATAATTGTTTTTTAACTAAAAATGTATCTAATTTGACTAATTCAATTATTTTGTTAGAAATTCGTCTTTTTTTGTACAAAATTCATCTTCTTGGTTAATAAAACATCCCTTTGGCTTCAAACATTATTTGTTAATTTGATTTATTTAATTTAATTTTTTTCGTTGAAGATTCAACTATTTTTTTGTTGAAAATTCTTTTTTTTTTGTTTTGTTAAAATTTGACTTTTTTAACTAAAAATGTACGTATTTCATTTTTGGTTGAAAGTTTTTATTTTTATTTGAAAAAAATCAATAATCTTCTTGGATACAAATTTTTCAGTTCGGTTAAGAATTGAACTTTTTGGTTTGAAATTTTCTTTTTTTTTAATTGTAAATCTAAACGTTAATTTAATTTAATTTTTATTGTTAATTTAAACGTAAATTCTTTAAACATTCACCTTTTTTATATAAAATTAATCTTCTCAATTAAAAATGCATTCTTTTGGGTTGAAAATTCATTTGTTTAATTGAAAATTATTTTTTTCGATTACAGATTAATACTTTTAAGCGCATTTTCTCAAAAACTATTAGTCGTAAAGTAAAAATGTATTGCACATAAAATATGTATTTCTATAAGATTTACCAATTTGATTGAAAGCATTTTTGTAAATTTTCATTATTTACTAAGATAAAGGCAAAAACCCATGATTTTCATGGGTTTTTTTATGGTTTTCACAATAAAAATCGAATTTGCGCGTATTTTTTACTATCATACTCGTGATCAGCGCATCAAGATACATAGTTATACAGAGTTTAAAATTATTGCAGGTATGCGCTTTTCGGATGTATATCCAAAGTTTCTCTGGAAATTCATCGATACATTTAAAAAATAACTTTTTAACGAGAAATTCAAGTGTTCCCTTTTTAGTTGTGAATCGATCTTTTCTAGTTTAGAATGTAATTGAAAATTCATGTAATTTGTTCTTTCTTGTGAAAAATTGTTATTTTTGGTTGAAAATACAATTCCTGTTCTAGAACAGATCGAATTTCTGCTAGAGTTCGCTCTTAGTTGTGATATCTTCGGATTTATTATTGTTTTTTAGTAAAAACTGATCATGATGACCCTTACAAGCAATTAAAAATTTATTGCATTTGTTTAATATGTAGTAAATGCGTAGTTAGATTTGATATGTATGATGAAATGAACCTTCGACTGGATAAGATTGGCCGTGTACACTTGAAAATAAGACTCGTTTTTAGTGACATTTCTATTTATTCTCTTCCACGCGCTTTGAACATGAAAATCGACAATCAATTTCATATCATGCCTACTACACAGATTGCTAGTTGACATGAATGAAAATTTTCTGTACTATTATCCTTGAATTATATTCCATGAAAATCTTGGATATTTACCAATTAAATGTAATTAATGAATTTCATATTCTTTCAAAAAAGCTTTAGTTGTTTTCTCAATTGTCTTAACAGTTCTTTTTTTAATTCGAAATTTAAACTTTTGATTTAGGTACGTGTTGTTCATCAGTCTTTGTACTCTCTCATTGTATTTATACCATTGAAGCGGCTAATCCATTGATATTTTAACGAACACTGCACTGACAATGCTGTTGATCCTCTCTACCTGTTCGTTCCCTCTTGGTACTCCTGTTTTTATGGCTAAATCTTGAAGGCCTCCTTCACGATAATATTTCTCGAAATTGTCTGCCATGCATGCCTTGTGCTTATCGGTTATAATTCTTCTGAGATTGTCGAAGGTTTGTTGAAGATTTTGCAACTTCGCTAGAACGTCACCACTTCCCAGGGTCTTTGTTCCGTACAACCATACGAACTTAGTGAATCCATCTACAATCACCAGCAAATATTGGTTGCGCTTCCTAGTTGATGGTAATGGTCCCACGTAATCCGTATGAAGCGTGTCCATCGGTACCTCTTCTTTCGGAATCGGATTTAGAAATCCCTCAGCTTTGCCCTGCTTGCTGGAACTAAGAATATATTAATCACAATTCTAAATGTATGCTTCGACCCTTTTTGGCAATTCATCCATCCAGTATTGTCTCAGTATCATCTCCGCGGTTTTCTTCACTCCAGAGTGTACTACATCATGAGCTCTCTGAATTATCTTCTGCTGCATAACCTTAGGGATAAACAGCCTCTTCATTTCGCCGTCTCTCTTGTATAGTAAAGTCTTCGCCAGAAAATAGCTCTCGAACTTCTCATGTGTAAGAAGCGGTTTTGCTGCCTTGACTTCCTGGTCGCGATCTTGAGCTTTCTGAAGTCTATCTACCAGACTATCTCGTACGAAAAGTAAGCATACTGGGTACCTACTCAGCGTGTCGACGTGCTTTATTCTCACGTCTGGTCGATGTTCGTCTTCGTATCGGAACAGCTTCAATTCCATCACCCATCTCGAGACTTTATGTGAAAGACTATCCTTCTTTAGTGTCAATTCGAAGGCTACACAATCTGTAATAATCTTAAAACAAGCACCTGACAAATAGACTCTGAACTTTCTCAGTGCACCGGGTGTAACTGTCCATCGTCTAAGGCTACTTGAAGCAGTATTGCTTCATAGCTATCCTTGGAAGAATCCGTGTGAACTTATGTCTACTGGTTGAAATTGTAGATCCTCAAAAGCACCTCTACCGACATATGTTTTTTCAGCATCAGAAATGCCTTTCGTTTATCGTCTCCCATAATAATACTTTGTCCTTCTTTAAGCAAATTGCTCAGCGGGTCGGCAATCTGTGAATACCTTGGGATGAATTTCCTGAAATTGTCAGCAAACCCTAAAGAGGATTGCGAAGCTTGCTCATTCTTTGGTTCAATAGAATTTAGCAACTCCACAACCTTCTATGGTGACGGCCTGATCGTCCCATTCTCCACCACGCAACCTAGGAATTCAATCTTTCCCTGCAAGAGTTGACACTGCTACCAGTCGATTTTGAGTCCTAATCGTGCTGCTTTCTCTAAGACTCGTCTCAGTCCTTTTACAGCTCCTGGAACATTTTTCAATAAAATAATAATATCGTTCAAATAAATCAAAACGATCTCTTCTTTAATTAAGTTTCTGAAAATTTAGCTCATGTAATGTTGAAACACAGCTAATGCTTTACAAAGGCGAAATCGTACTCTCAGAAACTCATACTCTCCCGCCAGAATGAAGAAAGCAGTATATTTTTGACGATTCCTTCACATACAGAAAACCGTTCTTTCAATATAATGTCGTAAATACCCTAGAATCAGCCATCTTATCTAAAAGATCTCCTATCAAAAGTAATGAAAAATATTGTCTCACCGTGACTTTGTTCAGAGGCTTGTAATTTATACAAACTCGAGGTGTGCCATCCTTCTTCCTGGCTACTACCATCTGACTGGTATACTCAGAACAGCTTGCACTGAGATGAGTCTTCTTTTCCGATTCCTGTACCTGTTGATCCATTTCAGCGATCTTCAGCTGTGCGAGCCGTTTTCGTCTGCGACTTATTGGCTTATTGACTGTCTAGAGAATTTCCGTATCTTCTGAGACTTCCTCGTTACTGGTAGGCTGATACACTGTCATTTATTCTTCTTAGCAAATATGATTTTCCCTGAGGTGCTCGCTATACACTCGAGAGCAGTGTTTCTTCCGGAAAACATGTATCATCTACATTTAAAAATACTTGTCTGTTATCTGTTAACTTGGTAGCCAACCACGCATATTGTATCATATTTTGAAAAATTGGTGCAGATAGTTGATCATTAATAAATTCATGAATTTTGAAGGAGTCTTCACTCTTGGTTAACTCTCGGTTTTCTTGTAGAAGCTAGAAAGAGTTTCGCAGTTTCTTGATAAAGTTTTTTTATTTGTCCGTAGAAATAAACATCACATTCCTGTCAAAACGGTGTACATCTTCCGGGTATAATTTTTAGGGTATAGAGCGGTCGATCTTTTTCATCTTTAAATTTTGAGTCAAGAAGTGTAGTATCAGTTTGCCCTCTCCAAGGGTCCAAAACAAACCAGAATTCCTTGTCCTCAACATATTGTGAAATGACATTATTCAGATATAACTCGAATAGGTCCTTAAACAGTTTTTCTGATTTTGACGACGTAATCTTCGTCTAATTTTTTTTGAACTCTTGGCCCAAATTCTCCAGTTGCTTCTTGCATGCAGAGAAAAATTTTAGAAAGTAACTTTCCTGGAGCAGTGATAGCATACTGTGCAGTGTATGTGTGAGTGACTTTGTTCATGTCACCAAGATTGACTTCACTTATCGTTTTTCCTACTTCATTTAAAGTTCTCTTCCCATCAACTCAATATTCGCACCCTGTTTGATTGGTATTTATCACATAATCTTTGTTTCGACTTTTGCTATAAGTTCATGGGTTAGAACTTGAAACACTCAAGCTTTTTCTTGAATATCTTCTGCTGATTTTTTATCTTTGGACTTTGCCAAAAACTTCGCGCTGGAACCAACAGTCGCAAGCCCTAGGCGCGCTCAATCTTTTTCAGCTTAAAAATAATTTTGTTAACTGAAATTATACTAATTCAATTTTTGGTGGACACATAGAACTATTTTAAAGCAATTATTAATATATCAAATCAGAAGTTTCAAGCTCTTTTATAAGAACAACCGCATTTTTCAACTTTTCAACATTATAAATTATTATAAAAAATTATAACGCAATAAATGAAGCATTATCTTCAAGAGAAAATTCACTTTTGGTTTAACAGATCGAATTTCTGCTAAACTTTTCTCTAAGTTGTAATATCTTCGGATTCTTTTTTTTTTTTTTTAGTGAAACTTTTTCTTAGGTAAGATTTCCGTCGCCTCCTTATAAGAAACATTAAGATTTTATTGAACCCCTTCACCCCCAAATGCTTGTCCATAACTTGTGAATGATATTTAGACATTTCATTATACTACGTATCAAGGAAAAAAAAATATTGCTAAATTCGTTTAAACTGATATCACAATTCATGTAATCTTTCACGTTTCAGCACAATCCGTCGTTTAAACGGAATAGTACAGTATAGCGTAGTGTATTTTTCGGTTTTCTCGTGGTCAATTTTTTAAAAGATTTGAATGATTTCTGACGTCTTTTAAAGATTTCTAAACATATAAAAATATTTGAAAATAATAATTCTGTACTTGAACAGATATTTTTTTTTAATTTCATTTTTCTAAATTAGAATTATGCTTCTTTTCGGGAATTCCCTTAGCGTGTAAAAAATTCCCTTCTCCAAATCAAATTATAACTCTTCACGGAAACTTTCTGTTCCATTTCAAAAATTAACTGCACGAAGCCAAAATTATAATTCTTCACGAAATTTCCTGTTAAAAAGTCAACATCGTAATTCTTCACGCGAATTCCCTGTCCGAATATTCAAAATTATACTCCTTTACTGAAATTCCCTGTTCCAAAGTAACAATTATAATTCTTCACGAAAATTCAATGTCCCAAACTAAAAATTACATTTCTTTTTTTTTTGGTTGGAAAATTCAATTTCTGTGTTGAAAGTAGTAGACCTACCTCGTTAAAAGTTCATGTTTTGGTTAGACATGCATCATTTAAATTGAAAACTCATTTGTTTCAAATTTGACTAATTTGTTTAAAAAAATGGTTGTTTTAGGTTGAAAATTTATTTTTTAAGTGATAATTCAACTATTCCAGTTGACGATTCATCATTTCTTGACTGAAAAATCTTCATTTGTTGAAAATCTATCTCTTCTAGTCGAAAATTCAACTATTTGTTTGATATGTCGTGTATTTTCTTGAAAATTCGTTTTCTTGGTACAAAATTAATCTTCTTGTATGAAAATACATTGAGAATCCATGTTGTTGTTGAAAACTGAACTTTTCGGACTGGATTAAGAATTAAATTATTCGGTTGAAAGTGCAACTGTTTTTTGTTAAAATTTAATTTTATTTGATGGGAAAGTAGACGATTTGCTTGAAAATTCAACTATTCAGTTAAAAGTTTAATTAGTTTTTGAAAATTCTCTTTTTGCTTTAGAGTTTAAATATTTGGCTGTAAATGCAACTGTTAAATTAAAAATTAATTTTTGTTGTTGAAAATCCAACTATTTGTTTGAAAATGCAACTGTCTTTCGTTGAAGTTTAATGCTTTTTGTTTGAAAATTCTATTATTTTGTTGAAAATTTAGCTCTTTTGTTAAAAATTTGACTATTTTGTTGAAATTTAATTATTTTTTTGATAATTCAAGGATTTTGTCAAAAAGTCATCTTGTTTGGTTGAAATAAAGAAATCAATTTAAACCTGGAATTTTTTATTTCGATTATGAAAGATTCGATGTTGAAAATTTTACAAGATGATGCTGGAAAAGTAAAAATTAGTAATTGATATATCAGGGAGAATTCAGGGAATTTAGATAACGAAGTTCTTCAGCCACTCTAATATTTTAGTTTTACATCACGAAAAAAATGTAATTAATGACGTGGGCGAAAGTCGTCTACCCTTATTGTTTTAAAATTCCTGGACATTGGTCGATCCTTTCCTAAGGGAGATTCCTGGATTTCTTCTGTAGTCAACTCTTTGACTTCGCCGCTGTTCATGTTTATTTTTGCCCGTTTTTGCATGCCATGTTTTAATGTATATATTCCACGAAGATCTTTGTTATGTCCCATCACTATTGCAAAGACTTCACCATTGGGCGTTGATAATACAGTTTGTCTTCCGGTTGGCATGGGCCTCAGGACCTGATATTTTTCTTTCACTCGAATTGGTGCATCGCGAGGAAAAATGTATCCACGAATTTCAAATAGCCGATTTGGATTCGCGTAGGGAATAAGCCGAATAGATCTAAGTTCTTTAACTGTTAATCCTGGTAGGTGTACAGACGAACGACTGGCAGGAGGAGATCTGCACCTGGCAGGACGAGATCTGGACCTGGCACGAAGAGAAGATTCGGCAGAAGGAGGACGCCTGACCGGTGAACCCGCAGGATGAGGTATGGCAGGAGAAGAAATTTCAGGAGAATAAGAAGGTCGGCCACGAGGAACACCAGGAATAGGTTGCCCATTAGGTAAACACTCGAAAGGCGAACTTAACCCTGCAAAAAGAAACCGAGGATTCAGTTTAGAAAAAAAAGCTTCATAAACATAAACTTAGGGAGAGTCAACTTTTGTAACAGAATTGCGAATTTCGTACGAATTCTGTATCAAATGGGGCACTTTTCAAATTCTATTTTTCTTTAACAAACACATTATCGATTCCCCCAGTATAAATACAGATTAAATTTGCATTCATTTTGGAAAAACTCAAATAGAGTTTGAGAGAAAACAGCGATTGGGACAGAATGTAGATTAAATCACAAACATTTTTATTTATGTATGGCTTCAAAAATGTACATGAAATTATAGATATATTATATTATCATACTCACCAATAGAAATGAGGATAATCGCCAAAGACAAGAGGAGAGTAGGAGCAATCATCATCTTTTCTAATTAAAGGAGAAACTAATTAATGTATCAATGGAGAATTTTATTAACACTGTAGCCAAGGAATATTCTAGTTTTTCATCAGATGACATAGTATATCTGATAGTTGTTATCTAATTGATTATAGATGTCAATGTTGTCTCACTCAGATATTTACATTTCAATAGAGTCAGTTTCAAGGGAAAAAAATTATATTGGTAAAGTCGTTAAAACTGATGTCATGATTGATATAATCTTTTACGTTTGAACGCAATTCGCCGCTTAAATGTGAAATTTATATCTGCCTTTCCAAGTTTTCCGTTGGTCAACTTTTCAGAAGATTTGGATGATTTCTGACGACTTTTAGGGACCTCTAAACATCTAAAACTTTTTAACGCTTTCTCAGTCAAAACTGGGAGGTTTGATAATAAAAATAATAATTCTTATTCAAACAAAGATCTTTTTTTAAATTCCATTCTTCTAAAATAAAAAAAATTCTTTTCTGAGGTTCGCTTTCTATGTTTCAAGTCAGAATTATATTATTAATTTTCTGTTCCATTTTAAAAATTAACTGTACGAATTCAAAATCATTATTGTTTGCGAAATGTACTGCTATAAAGTCAAAATTATAATTCTTTACGCAAATTCCCTGTCCGAATATTCAAAACTATTCTCCTTTACTGGCAAAGTCTACTCTCTTCTAAAAGACTTGTCTCTGTCATTCGAGAATTTGATTATACGGTAGAAAATTCAACCACTTTTTTTATGAAATTTAATCTTTTTAGATTGAAGATTAGACTATTTGGTCGAAAAACAACTATTTAGTTCAAAGTTCCACCATTTGTTAAAAATTCTTTACTTACTTTAGAATTCAACTATTTGATTTTATATGCAACTGTTTAATTAACAATTAATTTTCGTTCTTGAAAATCCAAATATTTGTTTGAAAATGCCTTTGGTTGAAGTTTAGTCTTTTTTGTTTGAAAATTCGGTTATTTGTTGAAAATGTAAGTCTTTGGTTGAAAATTCAACAATTTTGTTGAAATTTAATTATTTGGTTGATAATTCAAGGGTTTTGTCAAAAAGTCCTCTTTTTGGGTTGAAATAAAGAAATCAATTTGAGCCTGCAATTCTTTTATTCCGATTATGAAAAAATGGCTGTCGAATATGTTACAAGATTAAAATGCTGGAAAAGGAAAAATGGGTCGTTGAAAAGTCAGGGAAGAGTCAGTGAATTAAAAAAAAAAGGAATAAAGAAATCAATTTGAGCCTGCAATTCTTTTATTCCGATTATGAAAAAATGGCTGTCGAAAATGTTACAAGATTAAAATGCTGGAAAAGGAAAAATTGGTCGTTGAAAAGTCAGGGAAGAGTCAGTGAATTAAAAAAAAAAAAGTTCCACCAGCACTCTAATATTTCAGTTTTATATTATAAAAAAAATTTAATGTTGTGGATGAAAGTCTTCCACCCTTATCATTCGAAAATTCCTGAAGATTGGTCGATTCCTGCCTAAGGGAGATTCCTGGATTTCTTCTGTGGTCATCTCGTCGACCTCGCCGCTGTCCATGTTTATTTTTGCCCGTTTTTGCAAGCCATGTTTCATTGTATATATTCCACGAAGATCTCTGTTATTTCCCAACACTATTGCAAAGACTTCACCATTGGACGTTGATAATACAGTTTGTCTTCCGGTTGGTATGGGCCTTAGGATCTGATATTTTTCTTTCACTTGAATTGGTGCATCGCGAGGAAAAGTGTATTTACGAATTTCGAATAGCCGATTCGGATTCGCGTGGGGAATAAGCCGAATCGATCTAAGTTCTTTAATTATAAATCCTTGTATGTGTGAAAACGAACGACTGGCAGGAGGAGATCTGTACCTGGCAGGACGAGATCTGGACCGGGCACGAAGAGAAGATTCGGCAGAAGGAGAAAGCCTGACCGGAGAACCCGCAGGATGGTGTATGGCAGGAGAAGACCTTTCAGGAGAATAGGAAGGTCTGCCACGAGGAATACCAGGAATAGGTTCCCCATTAGGTAAACACTCAAAAGGTGAACTTAACCCTGCAAAAAGAAACCGAGGATTCAATCAAGCAAAAGCTTTGAAAAATAAACTAAGGGACAGTCAACTTGTGCAAGAGAATTGCACAAATAGTTTCAAAACAGGAGAAGTGTTTTCCGAGAATCAGTTCTTAAAAAAAAATTCTTTCAAAAAAGTCAACTTGTATAACAGAATTGCCCAAACATACTTCAAACGAATGAAATATGTTTCCAAAGATAAGTGGAATCGGCTCATCAGAGACAGTTTGTAAAAGACAGAAAGAAGAGGGA
Organism: Andricus curvator; assembly: GCA_932195095.1. Lineage (NCBI taxonomy): Eukaryota > Metazoa > Arthropoda > Insecta > Hymenoptera > Cynipidae > Andricus > Andricus curvator. Next base: position 523,328 of record CAKNYM010052641.1, on the reverse strand, counting down.
AAAAAAGTTTTTCTTGTGTATTCTCTTCCACAGATTTCATACTCTTTCCCCTATTACCCTTTTTTTAATAGAATTCCTCTTTTTTCTATTTTAGTCGTTCCTCGCTTTATTTGAAACTGAATTAATAGAAACCAATAAGAATCTCCAACTATTTGAATTAAAACTTAATTTTTTTGTTGAAAAGTCTACGTATGTATTTCTGGTTGGAAATTAATCTGTTTGGATTAAAACTTTTACGCTTTGGTTCAAAATTTAATAACTCCGTTGAAAATCCATATATTTGGATTGAAAATTCCTCTCTTGGTAGAATTTCATCTTTTTTGGTCTATTATGGAACTGAGAATTGATGAATAGATTAATTCTTGCAATTACACTTAATCTGTTTTGACTGAAAATTAATTTTGCAACTAAAAACCTAACTATGCCATTTTTCGTTGCAAATGTGTCTTTTTTTCTGAAAATTCAACTGATTGCTTGAACGTTGAACTACTGTGTCAAAAATTAATATGTTTGTTTCAAGATTAATAATTTTAGTGGAACACCTGTACCTTTTGTTGAAAATTGAATTTATTCGTTAAAAATTCAATTTTTCATTTAGTAGAAAATGAATCTTGTTGGTCGAAAATGATGATCTTCTTGGTTGAAAATTAATCTTCTTGTTTGAAAATTTATCTTTTTCATTTGAAAATTCTACTATTAAGTTGAAAAATTTTCTTGTTTGGTTGATTTGAAATTTTTTTTTTAATTGAACACATTCATTAACATTTTCTTCATTCTTGTGAAACTCTTTTGTTATAAATTCGTTTTTTTCCTAAGGATTCATAATTTTAGTTGGAAATTTAACTATTTTGTTGACAATTTGTCCTTTCGATTGAAAGTTCAACTATTTAATTATATTCTGGTACTGGTTGGTTGATGATAATATTTTTCTTTTGGTTGAAAATCATTTTCTGGAATGAAAATTTAACGATTTTATTTCTTTCAATTGATCTTTTTCAATTAAAGATTTAACTATATGTTGAAAAATTTTAACTGTTTCAAAGCTATCAATAATACATTAAGTAAGAAGTTTTCAAATTTTTCATTAGAACAATCTCATTTGTTAAATTCTTTAACATTGTTATCAAAATTTATAAAGAAACAAATGATGCATTTTCTCCAATAGAAAATTCACTTTTGGTCCAATAGATCAAATCTCCACTGAACTTTTCTCTTAGTTGTAATATCTTTGGATTTTTCTTTTTTTCCAAATATACCTTTTTCTTCAGTAAGATTTCCGTCCACTCCTTATAATGAGCAGTAAAACTTCATCAAAACCCTCCATATGTGCACGCGCACATATGGTAAAAGTTTCGTATAAAAGTTTCTAGATATATTATATTATTATATTTACCAATAGAAATAAGAATAACCACCAAAGACAAGACGAGAGTAGAAACAATCATCTTTTTTAATTTGAAAGGAGAAGTTAATTACTGTATCAATGGAGAATTTTATCAACACTGTAACCAAGGAATATTCTAGTTCTTTATCAGATTATACAGTTTATCTTATAGTCGTTATCTAATTGATTGTAGGCGTCAAAGTTGTCGCACTCAGATATTTATATTTCATTCGAGTGGGTTTTAAGGAAAGAAATGTTATTACTAAATTCGTTACAACTGATATCATAATTGACATAATCTTTCACGTTTAAGCGCAATTCGTCGTTCAAATGTGAAATTTATATAGTGTATTTCCCGGTTTTCCCTTGGGCAACTTTTCAAAAGATTTGAATGCTCTCTGACGACTTTGAAAGATTTCTCAAGATTAAAAAATATTTCAAAGGTTTCTCATTAAAAACAGGGAAACTTGATAATGAAAATAATAATTATGTATTTAAACAAAGATTTTTTAATTTCCTTCTTCTAAATTGAAATAAAAATTCTTTTTCAAAGTCCCCTTTCAATGTTTCAAGTCAAAATTATATTATACATTTTCTGCTCCATTTTAAAAATTAACTGCACGAAGTCAAAATTACTATTTCTTACGAAATTTTATGTTAAAGAATCAAAATCATAATTCTTTACAGGAATTCCCTTTCTCCATTGTCGAAATTATATTTCTTTACTGAAATTCCCTGTCCCTGAAATTATTTTATTCCGATTATAAAAAATTCGCTGTTGAAAATGTTATAAAATTACAATTCTGGAAAATCAGTTGAAAAATCAGGGGAAAGTCATGAATATTATTGTTTTAAAATTACTAAAGATGGACCGATCCCTGCCTAAGGGAGATTTCTCGATTTCTTTTATGGTTATCTCTTCAACCATGCAGCTGTGCATGTTTATTTTTCTCCGTTTTTGCATGCCATGTTTCAATGTATTTATTGCACAAAGATCTTTATTATTTCCCGCCACTATTGCAAAGACTTCACTATTGGCCGTTGATAATACAGTTTGTCTTTCGGTTTACATGGGCCCAAGGACCTGATGTTTTTCTTTCACTGGAATTGATGCATCGCAAGGAAAAGTATATCTACGAATTCCGAATAACCGATTCGGATTGGCGTGTGGAATCAGCCGAACAGATCCGGGTTCCTTAATTGTAAATCCTTGTAGGTGTAAAGACGAACGACCGGCAGGAGGAGATCTGTACCTGGCACGAAGAAGATCCAGCAAAAGGAGGAGACCTGACCGGGGAACCCGTAGGATGAGATATGGCAGGAGAAGACCTTTCAGGAGAATGAGAAGGTCCACCACGAGGAACACCAGGAATAGGTTCCCCATTAGGTAAACACGAAAAGTATATCTACGAATTTCGCATAGCCGATTCGGATTGGCGTGGGGAATAAGCCGAACAGATGCGAGTTATTTAATTGTAAATCCTTGTAGGTGTAAAGACGAACGACTGGCAGGAGGAGTTCTGTTCCTGGCAGGACGAGATCTGAACCTGGCGCGAAGAGAAGGTTCGGCAGAAGGAGAGGGCCTGACCGGCGAACCCGCAGGATGAGTTATGGCAGGACAAGACCTTTCAGGACAATGAGAAGGCTTGCCACGAGGAATAGCAGGAATTGGTTCCCCATTA
>CAKNYM010052641.1:507932-520252 GCA_932195095.1 Andricus curvator | reverse complement strand
GACCTGGCACGAAGAGAAGATTCGGCAGAAGGAGGAGGCCTGACCGGAGAACCCGCAGGATGAGGTATGGCAGGAGAAGACCTTTCAGGAGAATGAGAAGGTCCGCCACAAGGAACACCAGGATAAGGTCCGCATAAGGTGAACACTCGAAATGCGAACTTAACCCTGCAATAAGAAACAGAGGATTCAATTTAGAAAGAAGCTTCAAGAACATAATATTTAACCAAAGTCCACTTGTTCAAGAGAATTGCACAGAAATATGTTTCCAAAAAAAAGTGTAATCGGCTCATCAGAGACAGTTGTAGAAAACAGAAAAAAAGAGGGAAAAAAGTTTTTCTTGTGTATTCTCTTTCACAGATGTCATACTCCTTCCCCTATACCCCTTTTTAAAGAACTTTGCTTTTTTTCTCTTTTAATTGCTTCTCTCTTAAGCTGGATCTGAATTAATAGACCCCAATAAGAAACTTTAACTGATTGTGTTGAAACTCAATTTTTCTCTTTGAAAAGTCTGCTATTGTTTTAAAAATATAACTTGAAATTTGGTTGAAAACTGATCCTTTGTAATTAGAAAACCATCAATCTTCTTGGACAAAAATTCTTTAGTTCAATAAAAAATTCAAAACTTTGATTACATTTTTTTTTTGCAAATTATTATAAAATTGATAATTCTGTTTGAAAATTGATTGGAAATGTATCTATTACATTTTTAGTTTAAAAATTTATCTTTTTTAATTGAAAATTAATGTTTCCCTCCCTCCAAATCGACATATATAATTTGCAGATGACCCCTTACAGGAAATTAAAAATCGTGTAGACATGTATAACATGTAGTAAGAGCGTAGTTCAGTTGTATAGGTATGACGAAATGGACCTTCGACTAATTAAGATTAGCTTTGTACACTTGAAAATAATACTAATTTTCAATGAAATCTCTATTTATTTTCCTTCAAGCGTCTTAAGCGTCAAAGAAGACAAATAATTTTATATCTTACCCACTATATACATACATTTTTCGTAGACATTGATCAAAATTTTCCATGCCATTATGTTTGAATTCTATTCAATGAGAATCGGAAAATTCATAATTTAAATTGAATGAATAAATGGCAAATTCATCCCAAAAATCAATAATATCCAACTGCTATACTTTTTTCTTAATCATCGAAACAGTTGTTAAAAATTAAAATTTGTTTTAGAGAATTGAAATCACTGCTAAAAACTTCTTTTTTATTATTTCTCTTTTTTTTTGAAACTGAAACGTAGTTTATGAAAAAATGTAACAGTTCATGAAAAATATTTCTTACTTTAAAAACCTTTTAGCATTTTAGTATTTCTTGAATTATTTTCCACTAGTTTTGAGGTTTTTATGAAAATCATAGTATTTAGGGAGTTATTACATTGATTTATGATTTGTTTTAATAAGTTTGAAAGTCTTTGAAGAAACGGTTTGCCTGGAAAGTTAGAGAAAGAAAATAAAAAATTTGTTGTTAAACATTAAATTTTTCTTTGGTCAAAGTGAAATAGTTACAGTCCTTTATTGCTATGCAAGGAAGACTTGAGGTAATCTTAAACAAATATTATCGAAATCCTTTAAGAATTGTACTGTCGGTCGATATTTGTCCAAAAAAGTTTCTTTGTTTCCTACTCTAATCGGTCAACACCTACCCCTGCCTTAAATGCAGTTAAATTATATTTTATTATATTATATAAATAAAATATTTTAATACAATTACAATATGACTTTGAGTTTATTCAAAATCATCATTGAATTAGAAAACAATAGGAATATTGATTATTATTTTCGATTTCCAATGTTTTTGTAGTTTCGTCAGATTATTTGATCAATTAAGAAACTGCATAAAAACCGCCAGCTTTCTTCATGGCGTGTTTATTATTTTATCTTTGTTTGCATTCTTATACATAAGAGTGCGAATGATAAGAGAAATTATTTTATTTCCAGTTTTTCGACATACTGGAATGTTTAATTATTCTGAACGCGCCCAGGGGTTTATATCTAGCAAATACGGAAAATTTCGAGATGGAAGATCAACAATCTTTCTCCTTCCACTCTAGTTATTCTCTAGTATAAATTTAAAGCGTCATTTATACGGCGTCAAAGTGACTATAAATAGCAGGCATTTATCAAGATACTTCTTGAAAGCAATTTCTGAATTCAGTTCACTACTTCATTTATCTCTCAGAAAAAAATGAAGATTAGTGCTGCTAACCTTCTTCTCGCATTCGGGGGATTGTTGAGTTTTGACGGTAAGTGCAATATAATATTAAAATGAATAATCATATATCCATTTAGTTGAAGTCTTGTGGAATCAACCAGTATCTTAAAATATAATATTCAAAATTGTAACAACATTTTAAAGGAATAGCTTTCAAATTTAAAAAATGAGAACCTAAGGACGACGCTATCCTTAAAATCTTACTTTTATTTAGGCATAAAAAACTCAAAAAATCTTTACGGGTTTCCCAGATATCTCTAAAAATGTCCAAGCATGTCTGCGTCCAACACTGAAGAGCAATCGGATTTTTTAATCTAAATTCAATTCGTGCGATGATTTAGGGAAATTGTGACAAAAAACTGAAATTCATAGGACGCAATCTTTAATGTCTTATCCTTGATTGATGATTCACCTACTTGGTTGAAAATTGAACTTCTGTCCTGAAAATTAATTTTTTGGTTGAGGATTCAGTTAATTTCAGAGGATTTAGTTTAAAATTTATTTTCTTGATTGCAAATCTCAATATTGAGTTAAAAATATATTTTTTTTAGTTCAAAAATAAACTTTTTAACTGGAAATTTAGATATTCCGATTTTAGTTTAAATTTTATATTTTTTAGTTTAAAATTCTACTTCATATCTTTGGTTGAAACTTCAACTATTTCGTTGAATACTTATTTTGTGTGTGTTGTGGAATATTAGTTACTTGAAATGAAAATTTAACTATCCAAGAACGTTTCGGGTTTTGGATAAAAATTCTTTTTTTCAAACTTAATTTTTTTGGTTACAAATTGAACTATTTTGATGAAAATTTATTTTTCGTTCTTACAGAAAATTCTTTACTTAAAACGAGAAATAAAATATTTAATTTGCGGTTTCACAGGTGAATTGTTTAGTTAAAATTCGTGTTTTTTTGTTGAATTTTTTTTTCGAAATTTGTTTCTTGCAGAAAAAGAAATTATTTCATTTCTTGTTGAAAATAAAACTTTTTTAGTCTGAACTACACCGATTTGGTTGGAACTTCAACTATTTGGATATAAATTTATTTATTTCACGGAAAAATTAGGTATTCCATTTCTAGTTTAAAATTCATCTTTTTCAGTTGAAAACTTAACTAACTGGTTGATAATTTATGTAATTTGTTGAAGATTTGTTCTTATCACTAAAAAATTAATATTCTTGGTTAAACATGCATCTTTTTAGTTCAAACCTAATTTAATTTGTTTAAACTTAACTATTTAATGGAAAATTTGATTTTTTGTGTTTGTAGAAAATTAATTACAACAAATGAAAATTTATCTATTCCATTTTTGGTTGGAAGATTCAACTTTTTAGTTGAAATTTAACTACTTTGTTGATAATTCATGAATTTTGTAAAAATTTGCCTTTTTATTGTTATAAGACATCATATTGATGTACAATAAATGAACTGTTAACGGAAATATAAATAAAATAATATTTAAATATAAAACAATTTGAAACGATTACAATTTTTCTTTGTGTAATATTTTGGTTTTTCGCATTTGAGACCATTTTACAAGTTTTGATAATGACATGAAATGTCATTTTTAATAAAAATTTAAAATTTGTATCAATTTTTTGAACAAAAAATGTTTTCAGACTTTCGTGTAACGTTTTGTTTTCTAGGTGTTTCAGACTATTATACAAATATTAGGAATGACATAAAATTTAATTTTTTCCGAACATTTGCAATTTATAGTAAAGATGGAACTTAGAATTTTCTTCCTTACAAAAAAAAAAAAAAAAAAAAAAAAAAAAGTGTTTTCGCGATATTTGTATTTATAGTTTCTCGAAAATTTAGAACACATGGACCATATTTTTAAACATATTTTCTTATTGTTCAAATATTTATACTGTCGAAACAGTACTGTCCCGATCGTGGAACCAACCATCCGCCAGTACTGGACGAAATACCGATTATCTGTTCTGGTGACCAGTACTGGGCCAGTACTGGGCGGGTGATGAACTCCGGCGGACTAATGAATTTTCCATGTCTTGAGTTTTTTTAGCTCAAATTAAAAATAAAATTAGAAGGGTTGCTTTTCCACAATTTTATATTTTTGCTTCATTTTTCGTAAGTAATATCACATGTTGAACTCGCGCTACAAAATTTGAAAAAATACTAGATTGGTAAAAATGGTTAAATCTTCACGTTACAAGTGTACATAGATTTGATAAATATCAATTTTTGTCCCACAAAATTAGGTGCTGCTGCCACATATGATGGTTACGTGAAGATAAAAATGTCGAATGGCGCTAATATTGATGGTCCCACACACTCGTGGCCTCGTGATCCTGACTGGCTTACATCTCCATCATTTAAGACGTTCCAGGATTGTGAAGTTATCATACATACGTGGTCTGGCCTTATTTTTTCTTCCATTTTTCGCTTCACGAGGAGGAATGATTTAGATCCTCATTATAATCAGTATCATCAGTATTATCCGATGGAAGTTACGCTAAAGTTAAGCTTTACAAACTATATAATGAAAACAAATTTCCTGCGTTGCAATCCCGAGGGATCGGATTTATTTGACTCCGACCGTATATTTATAGCAATACCGTATACTAGGCATATCTATTGTGCATATTTAAAAATAGAAGACTCAAATGATCCAGCATCAGTTGAACATCTCAAAACAGGCCACGCCAATATTCCTACAAATCCACAGGAAAAACCTTCAAGTTCTAGTTCCGTCAGTAGCAAGCGGCATAAGTAAACAAATAAATTCCTTAAGGATATTTATGAATTTTTAATTCGAAATAAAAATCTTACGATTTCTGCCAATAGTATCCTTAAACCTCTCCAAATATCACAATTTTATAATTATGTAATGCCGTATATCTCTGGCAATTTTTTCTGCAAACCATGTATATTCAATCCAGTGAATAAACTCATCACCTTCAAATAATAAAGTGTTTTTCACTCCCTCAGAAAAAATGGGGTAAATATTTAAAATGCATCGGACTCTGGAATCTTCTTTAGTTGAAAATTATACTGCTTGACTGCCAGTTGAGCTACTTTCTTGTATATTCATTTTTTTGCTTCAAGACTCTAAATTTCGGTTTAAAATTAATTGCTTTTATTGAAGATTCAACTAGTTCATTGAAAACTCTTCCCTTTTCTCAAAAAGTCAACTATTCGCTTACAAATTAACTTAATTGGTTGGATTCACAGGACTTAGTTGTAATATGATTAGATCTATTATTTTTCGTAGCAAAAACTTTTGATGGGGTTGAATTTACACCTTCCCCCCACTTCCAAATAGGCGTACGTAATTTGCAGATGATCCTTAACAAATAATTTAGAATTGAATACACATGTACAATATCTATTAAGAGCATAGTTTGATTTTATAGGTATGACAAAATAGACCTTCGACTAATTAAGATTAGCATTGATGGCAGTGAGGATATTCATCAATTAAATTAAATGAGTGAATTTGAAATTCATCCTAAAAAGCTGTATCTATGCAAAAACTGTACCTTTTTCTCAATCGTCGGAACAGTTTTTCAAATTTAAATTGAAAAATATAGATTTTGAAAATTAACAGTCAGTGTTTAAGAATGTGTTTTTTTATTTTTTGAACAAATGTTATTTCGTGAATTGAAACGCAGTTTATGAAAACTTTAAACAGTTTATGAAAAACTAGAAACTTGTCATAATTTGTATTGAACTTCAACATAAATTAGCAAATTTTATTTCTAAAATGATTCTCCACTATTTGTGAGGTTTTTATGAAAATTATTGTATTTAGGAAATAGTAGAGTAATTCCTAAATATTCTTTCAGCAAATTAAAATTGAATTCAATGAAAAGCAAATTGAATTAAACAAATATTTTCGATGAGCCTCGACACGAGGCGTGAATTAGGGAAGGAAAAATATATTAGGTTTGTACATAATTCAACCTTCATCGTTTTGATGAAAAGCAACTTTTAAATACACGTTAGAGATGATTAAGTCTGTTTACAAGAATCAGAAAAATGCCTTCTAATTGTATCAACAAAGTCAAAAATTTTACACAATCGGTCTTTCATCAAACTTTTCTAATAATGTAACACTTTTCTCCTATCAAGTTAATATATGGGTCAAACTAAAAAAAGTTGGAATGACTTGATTTTGAATTTTCCCTACTTTATAAGAATTTTTAAGGATTTCATAGAATTTAGTTTCTAAATTTTCAAAATTTTCAAATTTCATGTCCAAGAATTTCACAAGAATTGAAACGTTTTCTAGTATTTCAAAGATTTAAAGAGATTTCCGAATATTTTAATGGATATCACAAGATTTCTAAAACTGTATGCTATTTTAATAATTTCTTTGAGTTTCGGAAGATTTTAAAGGATTTACCATATGATTTGTAAGATTCTTGGATATTTAAAATGATTTAAAGGCACGTACAAAAAATATCCAACTGTTCTAAATGTTTGCAAGAATTTTTAAGAAATCACAAAAGAACTTCATCAGATTTTTGAGGATTTCCATAGTTTTAAGGAATTTTACAGGCCCTCAATAAGGTATTTTAATAACTTTCACAGAAATTTCAACGATTTTACGGGACATCAAATATTTCAAGGGATTTGATGCAATTTCAAGAGATTTTTGAATATTTGAAGGTATTGCTAAAGATTTATTTTCATCAAATTTTCAACCAAGAAGATTAGTTTTATACTAAACACACGCATTCTCACCAAAAGTCTTAAGTTTTTAACAAATTAATTGAAATTTCAACGAAAGGGATTAATTTTATACCAGAAAAAGACAATTTTCAATAAATTACATACATTTTCAATCAAGTAATTGCATTTTGGAACCAAAAGAAATCATGTATCAATCAAAATTCTTGAATTATCTACCAAATAGTTGGATTTTCAAGACAAACAGACGAATTTTCTACAAGAAAGTTGAAGTTTCAATCAAACAGTTGAATTTATAACCAAGTAATTGACTGTGCACATGAAAAAATTAATTTTTAACAAACAAAAAAAAAACTAATTTTAATCAAAGTCGTTCAATTCTTAGCCTAAGAGATTAATTTTCTACCAAAATTATGAATCTTCACGTATTTTTTACAAAATTCTTCTTTTTTGACAACTTTGTTAGAAATCCATTTTTTTGTTAAAGATACATAATCTTAGTAAAAAATTTATATCTTTGGTTGAAAACTTAAATATTTTGTTGAAAATTCGTTTTTTCTTGTTTGTTTTATCTGCAAATATAACTATTTTATTTTTGGTTGAAAATTAAAATATTCAATCCAAAATTAATTTTTTTCAGTTGAAAATCAAATATTTTGTTGAAAATTCATGTACTTCGTTTAAAATTTGTCTCTTTTGGTTGAAAATTCATCTGTTTGGTTAAAATTCCACTATTTCATTGAAAATTTATTTTATTCGGTCAAAAAGTTATTTCTCTATTATAATTAGTTCTGGGTTGAGACCGTAACAGCCCCTGCCGCTTGGGTAATCCCGTTGCGTCCCCTTGTGAGCCTAAGCATGACCCCGTAGCCCTCTCCATAGGGAGAGGACCGCAGCCACGCTGTTGGCTGATATCTCTGACTCACTGATGCAGTAGTTGCCTGTGAGTGCTAGACGTTTCCCCGCAACCGCAGGGCAGTGACAAAGGATATGAGTAGCTGTCTCATTATCCTTTTCGCACAGACGACAGAGGGGACTTTCTGCAAGCCCTATCTTATGTCTGTGCTATCCTAGGTTCCCATGTCCTATATACATTTCTGTTAGGACTTTGATTCCGCTCCTCCCTACCTTGAGTATTTCCCTTTGTCGGTTAGAGTTAAGCTTTAAGCTTAAGAGTGTTTTGCCTGTCTGCAACCAGAGACAAAATTCCACTCATTCTGATGTTCCTCAGTCAGCCAACTGTTAATTTATTCAGTGACTGACCTGCTGGAAATACCTACAACTGGCTCGGGTCCAGTAAAATTTCTTTCTGCTGCTAGCCTGGTTAGCCTATCCGATATCTCATTGCCCTTGATACCGGTGTGCAGGGATCCATAGCAGAGTGACTCGGTTATCCGTCGCCATAATCTAAGATTGTAGAACTGTGGCGTAGGACGCCATCTCGATTGTGAAGCCAATTCCATTCCTGCTACGATATACGCCGCTCCCTGCATTATCCTCGTTCCAGGAGCCATCTGTAAACAAGTTGTCTCCATCACTGGGCAGGTGTGCGTCGCCGCTAACCCATTCCTCCTTCGTGGATAGGCTAGCTCGATACTTCTTGTCGAAGAGGTGGTGAGTGACCATTTTGTTCCTGGGCATGTTCAGGGTCGGCCTCCTCGCGATGTCGCCTGGGATCTTCACTGCTGTCGAGATCCTTCTGTCATTTACCGAATTTATCCTCCAGGCCGCCTTCGCAGCCACGTCCTTGATGGTAAGATGGAGGGGCTCTAAACATATTAGTGCCCCCAGTGCCATCGTGGGTGTCGACTTCGAGGTTCCAGTGATGCCTTTTAGAATCAATCCCCTGATCCGTTCCAGTCGGGACTTCACAGTGGACAGCTCAACCCTGCTCCACCAGACCACCGCCGCATAAGTTAGCCTGGGTCGCAAGATCGCTGTGTAGATCCACATAAGTGTCTCCGGTTCCAAGCCCCAGCTTTTCCCTATGGCTCTCCTACAGAGCCATAGAGTCGCTACTAGCTTCTTGCACTTGTTTTCCAGGTGATCCTTCCATAACAGCTTCTTATCCAGAATGATACATAGATATTCAGCTCGTTCTTTGATTTCCAGTTGTTGTTTTCCAAGTTCCAATGTACTCTTGGTTCCCCACTTATACCGTCTGGTGAAAAGAACCGCGTCTGTCTTACTCGGATTAAACGATAATCCAGTTTTCTTGCACCGTGAATCCACTATCATCAGGGCTTGCTGCATGACTCCGAAGAGCGCATCCAGATGCTGGCCGTGCACGATAACTAGTATATCGCCCACATAACCTATGACGTAGTGGCCCTGACTCGAGAGTAGATAAAGCAGTTCATACACTACTAGGCACGATAGCAAGGGCGATAAAACTCCACCCTTCGGACATCCCTAGTCCACGGTTCCACATAGAGTGGCATCATCCTTAGTCGTCGTTAGATTCCTGTTGGCCAAATTGTGGCACGTCCATTCCAAGACTGCAATAGGCACACCATGTGTAATCATGGCCAACCTGATCACCCCTCCAGAGGTGTTATTCGAGGCTTCTTCGATGTCCATAAAGGTTCCAATCGCAAAGCCTTTCTCCTTCAGTTGACCTTTAATTAGGTTTACTGCTCCGCTTAGGACCATCTCGGTCGAGTGACCAGCGCTGTAGGCGTGTTGCTCCTTGTGAAGTGGCCTACCTGACAAGACCTTATCGCGGATATATCTATCCACAAGTCTTTTCACTGTTTGAGTAGGAACGATGTTAGGCTAATGGGCCGAAAATCCTTAGGTGAGGTATAACCGATCCTACCTGCTTTCGGAATAAAGACTACTCTCCTACCCCTCGATGCCGCCGGGACATATCCTAACGTCAAACTCGCCCTAGAAAGTCTCCCTAGCGGCCCTATGATGATCTCTCCAGCCCTCTGTAAGAGGACTGGATATATGCCATCTGGGCCAGGAGACTTGTAAGGACTGAAAGACTTCAGGGCCAAGGTATCCCCGTCCGACTCTCAGTACCCCCCGCCGGGCAGTTTCAGAGTGCCGAGAATAGCGTCCGGATTCCGAAAAAGCAGCCTATCCAGTCTATCTGCCTCAGCTTCCTTCTCGATGTCTGTGCTAAAGTTGGACCAGCTCTCTTTCTTTGCCTTACGTATTGCACCCCTGTATTCGTCCCTCATCGTTGTGAATAACGTCCATAGTTCCTTCGTTTTGCCAGTACTGGCACGTCTGAACCTCTCTCTGGTTTCCCTGCGAAGCTCTTCGAGTTGCCCATCACACCAATGTGTCTCTTCAGCCTTTCGGACACTTGTAGGTCGACATTACTTTTATAAGTAGCTTTGATGGCTTCCGTAAAAGTCTTGGCTGCCATCTCCAAGGTATGCACGACTCGAATCGACCTGTGAACCTCTGACATTGCACATCATAGTTCCGTGGAAAACTGATCCCAGTCCGTTCTTCTTGGATTTCTGACCCATTTAGGGCCAGCAGGTACAACGGATTCCAACACGAACTCTATCTGTGAGTTATCTGATAGAGTGACTCCATCTGAAACTCTACAGTTCTTGATATTATCCCGAAAAGTACTGGTACAGAGAGTGATGTCAATGATTTCCTCCCTGACAAAATTACGGAACGTTGGGGTCTTCCCCGTATCAGGAATATCTAAATCAGTGGTGATTAGGTATTCCAGTAGGTCATTGTCTCTTGATTTAATGTCCGTGCTGCCCCATAAAGTATGGTGGGAATTAGCATCGCATCCCAGCAGAAGAGGAATACCCCTTATCTAGCAATATCCCACCACTGTACATACCTCCTCTCGTGGGCTGGTATATCTGTCATAAGGAAAATAAGCCGATCGCAGAACTAGCCTTTCTATTCCTTTGAGATCCATGGCTATCACTATCAGGTCTCTCGAACATAGATCAAGCAGCGGGACAGCGTTAACTCCCTTCGCCAGTATGCAGGCCCTTGGTTTGGCCGCCTTGGGGTCCCTGTAACAAAAAAGACCAGCCCCCTTCAATCCCCTTATGGTATTTCGAACTAACCATGGTTCTTGGATTACCGAGATACCTGTGTGCCTCGCAGCCATGCACCTCTGCTAAACTGCAGAGGCGCCTTTGCTCTGATGCAAGTTAATCTGGGTAATGGTTAAAGCAGGAGCAGTCATTTAGGTCTGCTCCCGATCTTCCTGCGTTTTAACAGGCTCCTCCTGTCCCTAGCCGGCAACCCTAAAGTTGACCTTTCCAAAGTGATAGAAGGGCCTGTTGTTGAGGGCCGCCAGAGCCCTCGTCTGGGACTCAGGAATCTGTACGACTAGGATATACCTGGTGCCTCCTAGTGTGTCCTCTTCCTGAGGCCTATCGTGCCTGAAGATTCGCCAGGAGGCTGTCTTAAGTGAGGGGTTGAATTTCTCCAACCAACGAAGCACCTCAGACGGGCCTTCAGTTTACCCAGTAACCACGCCGTAGCCCCTACCTCTCTTCTGGGCCTCAGTACTGGATATCGGCCCTGTACCTTCCGACGTTCCAGCCACCGCAGCTGCTCTACTAGCCTGCTGTGCTTGCCTCCTCAGTCTCCTTTTCAGGAAACCGTTGATGCGTCTTCTCTTTTTGGGGGACTGATTGGCCTCTTCCAATACCATAGCCTCGTTCAGAGGGACTGTCGATCCCTTAGCTCCTGAGGGAGCTGGGGGCAGAGCCGTTACCTGAATTTGGCTTGCTGGAGAGACATATGGGGAGGAAAGGGTTATGTTAGACCAGTTAGGGCCCAACCCTTTGTCCACCCCTGCAGAGCGCCGCATGCAGGGGTAAGACTAATTACTCGGGGAGGTCGTCCGGTGTCCCCGAGAGGCCGTTACGACACATTCATAACCCCTAGGTGCCAAAGTGCCACAAGCACGATCACTCTACACCCATGGCGTAGGGGGTGGACCCATACTTCCCTAGCTACTCGTATATTTTGTGGAAATTGTAGACGTCTCATATTGTGGATTCCAAATCCTCTCCATCTTCAGCAAATGATGCGTGCGCTTGATCAAAGTATTTCATCGAAATTATTTATCCTGGTATGTTTTTTTCTTGAACTCGTCAATTTATAATATCCGCCAATTTTTAGGATATTATACTATCTTGTGGTTTCTTTATAATATTTCAATGTGTCACGGTATGATTTTTCTTGAAATCGACAATTTATAACATCCACCAATCTTTAGGATATTATAAAATCTTGTACTCTCTTTATAATGACGGTATGATTCTGCTTAAATTCGACAATCTATAATATCCGCCAATTTTTAGGATATTATAAAATCTTGTTCTCTCTTCATATTATTTCAATGTGTCATGGTTTCGATTTTTCTTGAAGTCGTTTGTGTCGACGCGTGCAAGTGTCTAAATTTTAAATAAGGTTCGTTCACTT
>CAKNYM010052641.1:457816-504832 GCA_932195095.1 Andricus curvator | reverse complement strand
AAATTCAAATTTTGATCGCACAAAAAAATAATCAAAAATTCCATTTTGCTGTGAAACTATGCACGATACGAGAAAAGATCATTCCACCAAAATTGTGCATCCAAAAAAGATCTACAAATTTCTTATCATTCACTTTTTGATATGACGCGTAGTTTTTGTTTTATTCGTAAAAAAACAGCATTGAAAATAGAAAAATCAAATTTTCAGACGAATATTACCAGCTACGAAAAAATGACCGAAACAACATTTGTTCATCCAAGGAAGAGGTACAAATTTGTTGTAAAGCATGTTTCGATAGGATGCGTAGTTTTTGTTTTATTCGTGAAAATAACATTGACAATAAAAAAAATCAAATTTTTGAAAAAACAATGCCAGGTACGAAAACAGATAAATGAACAAAAATTGTGCATTCAAAAAAGATTTACAAACTTGTAATCAATTTTTGTTGTAAGAATATATTCAAAATGAAAAAATTAACTTTTTTGAAAAACGGCACAAGCTAAAATAAAATTTTAATGAATAAAATGTGTCGCCTAAATTATATCATTATTTTTCATTTTAAATCAAATACAAATTTAGTAATTTGTATATGAAGAACATATAACACGAAGCACAAAGTGCACGCTCAGTGTATTTACCAAATCGCACGTCGTAAGTGCGTTCAAACATTTTTGTTTCTATCATACGGTGCACAGAAATTTTCAAATCAAATATCGAGCGCGAAGCGCGAGTGTCTGGATGAGAATGTGTTCCTTAAGGTCGATAGAACCTTGAGTAAATGAAGTTCCTTTTCAGTCTACAATAAAAACAAATTTAACAATCACTTAATATGTAGAGGTTTTGATAATTTTATAATATTTGCAAACAAACTTTTTCTTTTCATCGAAGTCGAACACGAAGTTGAAAAATCTAGAGCAACCGAGCGTAAAGCGCGATGTAGATACGCCCGAGCGCGTAGCGCGAGGTGAATACATAATCGAGCGCGAAGCGCGAGATAAATATATGATCGAGCGCGAAGCGCGAGAATCAACAGTTGCGCGCCCTAGGCGCGCTCAAACTTGCGAGCCGCGCGCGAAGCGCGCGATGAGAATGTGCCCGCGAAGCGGGCAGATTTTTTTTCATTTATTCACCTTCACGCGTCTTGAACGTGAAAAATGACAAACAATTTTATATCATACCTACCGCATAAATTTTTTGTTGACACAAATGAAAATTTTCCACTCTATTATGCTTGAATTCTATTTGACGACAATCAGTATATTTGTCAATAAAATAAAATAAATGAATTTTAAATTCATCGTAAAAGCTGTATCTATGCAAAAGCTGAACTTTTTCTCAATCGTCGGAACAGTTATTTAAATTGAAAAATATAGATTTTGAAAATTGAAACTCAGTGTTGAAAAATGTTTTATTTTTTTATTTTTTGAAAAAAGGTATTTCCTGAATTTAAACGCAGTTTATGAAAACTTTAAACAGTTTATAAAAAATTAGAAACTTGGGTCTCCATAGGTGTTCGTGAACATATCTTTTTAATAAAAGCCTTCAGGAATATTTAAATTTTTTCCATTTAAGACAAAAGTCATAATTTTTATTGAACTTCAATATATAGTAGAAAATTTTATTTCTCAAATGATTCTCCACTATTTGTGAGGTTTTTATGAAAATTATTGTATTAAGGAAATAGTAGAGTAACTTTCAAATATACGTTACCTTAGTGGAGATGCCTGTTTACAAGAATCAGAAAAATGCCTTCTAATTGTTTCAATAAATTAAAAATTTTTACACAATCGGCTTCTTTTATCAAACTTTTCTAATAATGTGACACTTTTCTCATATTGAGTTAATATATGGATCAAACTGAAAAAGTGGGCATGAATTGATTTTGAATTTTCACAACTTTATACGAATTTTCAAGGATTTTATAGAATTTAAAAGGTTTTAGGGTATTTTTTATTATTCCAAGGGGCTATCCAAAACGCCAAAGGATTTTTAAGAGATTTCAATAAATATCAGAAATTTTTAAATTTTGGAAATTTACAAATTTCTTGCCCAAGAATTTCACAAGAATTAAGACGTTTTCTAATATTTCAAAGATTTAAAGAGATTTTCAAATATTCCAATGGACATCACAAGATTTTTACAATTTTATGTTATTTTAATAATTTCCTTGAGTTTCGGAAGATTTAAAAGTATTTAACATATGATTTGTAAGTTTTTTGGATATTCAAAAAGATTTAAAGGGACTTCAAAAAATGTCTAACTGTTCTAAATTTTTCCAAGAATTTGTAAGGAATTGCAAAGAAACTTCAGAAGATTTTTGAGGATTTCCATAGTTTTTAAGAATTTTACAGACCATCAATAATGTATGTTAATAAGTTTCGCAGAATTTTCAACGATTTTACAGGACATTAAATATTTCAAGGGATTTCAAGCAATATCATGAAATTTCATGCAATTTTACAGAATTTAATAATATTTTAGTGGATTTCAAACAATTTATTTACAAAAATAAATTTTATACTAATTTTATACTAAAAACACGCATTCTCACCAAAAAACCTAAATTTTGAAGAAATTAATTATAATTTCAACCGAAGGGATTAATTTTATACCAGAAAAAAACGAATTTTCAATCAATTACATACATTTTCAATCAAGCAGTTGAATTTTTGAACCAAAAAAAATCATATATCAATCAAAATTCTTCAATTTTCTACCAAATAGTTGGATTTCCAAGACAATCAGACGAATTTTCTACAAGAAAGTTGAATTTTTAACAAAGTAATTAATTGTAAACATAAAAAATTAATTTTTAACAAACAAAAAAAAAATAATTTTGATCATGGTCGTTCAATTCTTAGCCAGAGAGATTAATTTTCTACCAAAATTATGAATCTTCAACAAAAAAGCATTAATTTTCAACAAAAATTATAACAGGTGATATTTCAACTCAGAGAAATTTTTTTTTTTTTAAATAAGTTTTTTACTCACTATCTTTCCTAATTGAAAATTCAACTATTTGGTGTAAAATTCAATTATTTGGTTCAAAATTCAACTATTTGGTTCAAAGTTCACGTATTTTATGCAAAATTCTTCTTTTTTGACAACTTTGTTAAAAATCCATTTTTTTGTTAAAGATACATAATCTTAGTAAAAAATGTATATCTTTGGTTAAAAACTTAAATATTTTGTTGAAAATTAGTTTTTTTGTTTGTTTTATCTGCAAATATAACTATTTTCTTTTTGGTTGAAAATTGATATCTCCAATTGAAAATTGATCTTTTTTAGTTGAAAATCAAATATTTTGTTGAAAATTGATGTATTTTGTTGAATTTTTTTTTTTTTTTATAGAAAAATCATCGTCTTTTTTGAAAATTTATCCGTGATGGTTAGAAGTGCAACTCTTTGGTTAAAGATTTTTTTTTTTTTGAGGATTCAACTATTTTGTTGAATGTTAGTATTTTCGTGTGAATTAACTTTTCTGTTAAAAATTAACTTTTTTGTTAAAAATACAAATTTGCGGGTTTAAAATTCAACTCTCCTGTATAAAATTTATGTATTTTGTTGCGAATTCGACTTTTTGGGTAGAAATGCTTGTATTTGGTGGAAAATTCGTCTTCTTATCTAAAAAATTAACTATGTTAATAAAAATTTATCTTGATCCATTTTGTTAAAAATTATTGTTTTTTGGAAGAAAATTAATCTTTTTGGCTGATGCTTAATTTATTTGGTTGAAAATTATTTTTTTTATTGAGAATTAATTTTTTTAACTGAAGATTTAACTATTTCATTTTTTGTCAAAAATTTTTTTTTATAGATATTTAATCTTTTTTGTTGAAAATTCATCTGTTTGGTTAAAAATTCCACTATTTCATTAATTTTTTGTTTTTTTTTGTTAAAAAGTTATTTTTATAAAAAAGTTAAAATATTCTATTTTTTGTTCAAAATTTATCTTTTCAGTTGAAAATTCATCTATTTTATTGAAAATTTAACTTTTTAGTTGAAAATTAAACTACTTCATTGAAATTCATGTGTTTTGTGGGAAAATTGTCTTTTTTTGTACAAAATTAATCTTCGATTTAAAATTAAACCATTTAGTTAAAAATTTTTGGTAAAAAGACATGTCCTTTTTGGTAAAAAATTGATTTTCTGGGTTGAAAATTCAACTATTTGATTTAAAAAAAAATGTTTATCAAAGATTTTTTAGTCTTTACGGCTTGAAAATGTAACATTTTTGATGAGATGTTTTTACTTTATTGATTTAAAAATCTTTCTTGGTTGAGGATTTGACTAAATTGTTGAAAAATCGTATTTCTGGTATATTTTAACAGTTTTTTACTGAAAAAATATAATAATAAAAATATACAATAATAAATCTAAATCTTTTGTCTTTTCTATTATGCACACAAATGTAAATCTTATAACCTTATAACCTTTTTTAATTACTATATACATTCCTAAATAATTTGAGATATTTTTAAGAAGCAATTATTTGTTTTTCGCCATTGATTTAGGAAACATCTTGACTAATCGAATTAGTAATTTTTGCTAATGAATGGTGGTCCAGTTTTTGTTGATTATATCTATAAAATTCCACTAGTAATTAGTTAAATTTTACCATTTTTGATTTCGAGAGACCTCAAAGTATCTTTTGAATAAGAAAAAAGCTATACAATTAAAATAAGCTTCTTTAGGCACTCATATGCATTCGTATTCAAGGTCATTCAAGGCAAATAATTTTCACGAAGTTTGCTAAATGAGTGCAATTTTCTATCGAAAATAAGGAATAACAAAAAAATTTGATGATAATGAATTGTAATTTAAAGATTCTGAAAAATTCTTATTTTCCTTAATTTTCTCAAACAAGCAGAAAACAATATTTTTAAATTCGAGACAGGCTACTACACGTTTACAATTTTTCAATACGACCTTTTTATTATTTCAATAGACTTAAGAATGTAATACCATCGTGTTATTTTATTAAACTTATATATTTTTCAAGTTTTCCAATCTTGTGATTTTTTGTCAAATTATTATTTACAGTCCTGAGTAAATTTATTTATTTGCATCAAGAAATTAGTTGCTTTTCACTACTGAATTAGCAGATATCTCAACTAATCCAATTATCAATTTTTTAATAATCTTTGTTGGTTCAATATCATACTTAGTCAAGCTGATGAGTATTTGATGCTTAATTCATCCATGTTGATCCATTCTATTTTTAAGATTTAGAAAAATTATTTTTCTAAACGTTGTTCAAACAATTAGAAGGCACTATTTTGGAAACGGAAACAGACTAGGTCACGTTAACAATTTCTCAATGTGGCCTTCTTATTGTATCAATAGAGTAAAAAATGTTTTACCATGGCATCGTTTTATTAGACTTTTCTATTTTTCACGTTTTCCGTGTTCATAACTTTTTTTAAAATTATTATATACAGTTCTAAATAATTCTATTTTTAACAAGCAATTAGTTTTCCACTATTGAATTACAAAATATCTCGACTTCTGGAATTAGCGATTTTCTACCAATCTTTAGTGGTATTATTAAATATTTCACATTTTGTCAAAAAAATTTCTTATAGATATTTAATCTTTTTGGTTGAAAAATCTTTTGTTTGGTTCAAAATTCCACTATTTCATTGAAAATTTATTTCAATTATCTTTATTTTAATTATTATTATATTTAATTATTTTCTCTAATCAAATCTAAAAAATGTCACTAGTAACTAAATTTCACCAATTTTGAATCAGAGAGCAAAAAAACTTAAAGACAATTTAGTACACAGTTTCAGGTACCACAAAGAAAGATTTAGTTCGTTAACCAGCTGTTTTAAACAAAAATTCAAAAAATTAGATCATTTAAAAAATTTTTGAGTCCATTTTTTTATAAGATTTGAAAATTCAATAGACGGCTGTTCGAAGTCCTCGGAAATTCGAAAAATTTATTATCACAACATTTTTCGATGAAAAAAAATTATCAGAGTTATAGCATTTTAAAAATGAAAAAAAAAAGAAAATGAACATTTTAGGCCAAACGACGCACAATATGAAAAATGTCTACAAATTAAAAACATTGATTTTTGCAAGCCCTACAAGGTTATCATATCAACTTTTTGAATTTTTCCAAAAAAATCAAAAATTATAATTTTGGTCGCATACAAAATAATTAAAAAATGAAAAATTCCGTTTTGCGGTCAAACAATTTAAGATATAAAAAGAAATAAATTGAAAAAATTGTGCACCCAACGCAGGTCTACAAATTTTTAATTAATAAATTTCTCACAGGACACGTAGTTTTTATTTTATTCGTAAAAAACAACATTGAAAATAAAAAAATTAAATGCTTGGACAAATGACAAAAGCTATGAAAAAAATGAATAGAAAAAACTGGCTTTTCCAAAAAAGAGTGAGAACTCATCCAAATTTATCTTCAATAATTTTTGGATAGGACGCTTTTTTTTCAATCTTAAAAAATAACATTCAAAATAAAAATAAAAATTTTTTTTTTTTTGAAAAACAACACAAGGTACGAAAAAAAATTGGCAAAAGTTGTTCACTCAAAAAGGATCTACAAATTTGTTATGAATAATTTTTAAATAGGACGAGTAGATTTTCTTTCAATCGTAAAAAAATAAGATTGAAAATAAAAAAAATTAAATTTTTGGAAAAACGACACAAGAGACGAAAAAATCAAGATACAAGAGTTTTTCAACCTTAAAATATCTACAAATTTTCTATAAACTATTGTTATAAAAATATATTGAAAATAAAAAAATTAACTTTTTGGAAAAACGACACAAACTACAATAACATTTTATTTAGCAAATCTTTCGCCTGAATTATAGCTACAAATTTTTTTAGAACCACTTTAAGGTAGGATGCGTATTTTTGGTTTAAATTCAAAAGAAAACATTGAGAATAAAGAAATTAAATTTATGGAAAAACGACACAATTTTCAATAAAATTTTCAATAACAAAATTGTTTTTTTATAGGATGCGCACTTTTTTAAATTATGAGAACAAGACAATGAAAATATGTTTGTTTCAATAACAGTGCATAATATGAATTGTAATCATATCAATTTATTTGAATGGTACATTTTTAAGGGTAACTGAGAATAAAATTTAATTCAAAATAAGAAAAAGAAATTAAAGTTATCATGATAAATAAAATTTGTACTTTATTTTGCACATTATTTATTTTGTACTTTATTTAGAGGCATTACCTAATTATATTTTGATAATTATAAATTAGTTAAACAATTCGAAAAAACTAAAGAAAACACGTTAAGTCTTTCAATTTGACTGCAAATTTACAAATAGATTATAGCACCCAGAAGATACCATTAATTCACTATACTATAGGGAAAATGAACTTCATCAACAAATAAAAATTTTTGAAACAATGACAAATAATTTCAAAAATAAATCAAATCTTGTAATTTGGACCCATAAAAGGGGCTTCATATTCCTTGAATTTAAAGAGTTTTCATCAGATCATGAAGGTATTGTTGTTTCACGTTTTGAATTCAAGTTTAATTATTAAATTCTTAGACATGCTGGATATGCAGCAATACATTTTTTGATTGATAAAACATGATTGATACATATTTTTTAGTAAAAGCAATATGAAATGAGACAGAAACTTTAAAGATAAAAAGAATCAGTTTAATTTTCAGTTTTACTGCCCCTATGATGCGATCCACAATAAGACTTTGAATCGAAAGCTATAAGTACAAAATGATTTCCTTTTCATTGTTCTCGATAGAATGATAAAAAATTGAGAGAATCACAAACAAATATTTTTTATTTTCAGCTTTCAAAACTAGAATCGTACAAAAAACATAACAAATTAATTATTGGTACATTATAGGATGGATCGAAAAACCAAAATGTTGAAAATTGAAAACCATATGGAAAATTAGCCGATGAGGATCCTCAAGAGTATAATTAATTTAAAAACGATTGATAAACGCCTTGATCTGGCGCTTCAGAAAATCTGTTGGAAAAAAATTGTTTTCGTAATTTTAATATTTTCATCGATGCTAATTTTTTACGTATCTGGTGATCATAACCGTCTTCATAAATTGGTACAGCTTTTTATTTGCTGATCTGTAGTAGATAACGCATACCTAAGGGAACCCTTATTTCAACAAACAATTCTAAAACCAACCGAATAAAATCAGAATTATTTATTTCTTGAAAATTTTCACATAGAAATATTGTTCAATAATCACTAACTATATTTTTGTTTTCTTGCATTAAAAATTACTCATGTTTGGATTTTTATACATGACTTTGGCTAACCTTAGATGATTTCGAAATCAAGGAAAACCTCGGAAGAGATAACGTTGGATCGGTACCAAACAAACACATACGAGAAATTCAACAAGATACAAAAAACTTATTCATAAAAAGCGCAGAGTATTTCGTTCTTAGGATTTTTTGGATGAAAGATTTCTTCTAAATTACAAATTTCGCTAAACGTTTCTAAAGACAATTTTTTTTAAAACCGGGACACACATGATTTCAATGCATTTTTTCTCTTTGTATCCCACAACTTTACAAATCATTCGATGATCCGAGAAGTCCAAATTTTTGAAAAATTCTAAGATGTCGGCCAGTCGAATATTCAAAATTCTTTTACTTTTCAGCAAAATCATCAAAAACTTCACGAGAAAATCAATCTCATCCTAAGGCATTTTGTGTTGATAATAGACCCCCGTTTTAAAACGAAGAATTATTAACTTTTGAAGTTTTCCCCTTTCAATTAGCAAAGCTTCTCAATCATAAATTATAATATAATATTATAAATTTGAAATTATACAATTTTAATCTTAGGTTGGTTAGTTTGTTAGTTTTTTGGGAATTCTTTGCATTATTTTGAAGTACTTGGTGTTCAGGGAATTTTTCGATACTAAGGATTTTGAGATACAAATAATTAAGAAAATTCCACGACTTGAAGTAATTCAGATGATTAATGGAATTTTGAGAACTTTAAAGTAATGCAAAAAATTGAGGGAATTTGGATCAATCAATCAATCAATCCATCCATACAATTCACATTGGACTGTACTGATGTGAATTCCTTAGAGTTCTTTTAATTCTTCTGAATTCTATTGAATTGCTTGGAATGATTTAAAACTCTTTCAGATTCTTTTGAATTCTTCTAACTTCCTTGAAATGTTCTGAATTCCTCATAATTCCTTGAGTTTCCTGAATTACTCGAAATTTTGGCAATTCCAAAATTTTTGATAATTCAGGAATTCCAAAGACATTTGCATTATTTTCAAGTTCTTGGAATTCAGGGAATTCTTCGAAATCTGATAATTAGATAATTTCACAGAAGTTTCAAGAATTAAAGAGTATTGGAAAAAAATTGAACGCATTCCAAGCAATTCCGAAGAATTAGAAAGAATGCTCAGAATTCAAAGAACTTAGAATAATTAAAAGGAATTCAATGTGAAATCAAAGTCGTTATCTCTAAACAAATGACAATTTTTGCCTTTCATAAGAAATTTGATAAATTGCCCATCTTTTACTTTCTCTCAGAGAACAAACAATTTTCTTACGGAATATTGTTGGTATTACGTTACCAATGATACCAAATACTGGAAAATTTTCCATTTATATTATTCAAGTAATATTGCAATTCATAATATAAAAAAAGAAATATAATATAACAATGATACAAATGATAATAAAATCAATCTGAATTCAAGGAAAGACGTTATCTCTGCCTTGGCGGAAACAAGGTTTTATAATCATAACCTCATAACATCATCGCTATATGTATTTTATTAAATTTTTCACTTTACCCATTTTCATAACCAGTTTTTATTTAATCTATATGCTAGGGTGTTCCAAATTTTCTTTTTTGCATATCCCCCCTTTGTCCGATTACACAAAAAAATAACTGCGTTAAATATCTTTTTCTATTTTTTATCCTTTTTTTTTAATATCACACGCATAAGTCTGTTTTATGAGGTCCCAAAAAAACCCCATAAGTGAAAAATTGGGGTTTGCGAGTTTCTGGCGCTGATTATGATTTTTTTTATGGTTTTTGAAATAGAAATTGATTTTAATAAATAAAAAGAACTTTCTACTGATAATTACATGTTTACATGCATTTTTCAAACAATTCATTATTATTTTTACCAATTTTCTTCAAGAATAGAGTTAGAAAGTCGCTGTTTTTTTCGAATTTTCCAACTTATTTTCAACTTTTTAGTTAGATCGAGACAATAAACAATTGAATGTAGTATAAATGATTATTCAAATAATTTATTATTATTTATAATAATATTCTCTTAGAATAATGTTAGAAAGTTGCCGTTTTCTCTCAAATTTTCCACTTTTGGTCCACTTTTCAATTAGTGGGAGGTCTAAATTAATGTAGGTTAACACAAGAAATTGTTTGAACAATTTATTATTAATTTCAATAATAATAATAATATCTTTGAATAATACTAGAATGTTGCGGTTTTTTCTTAAATTTTCAACTTTTTGTCCACTTTTTACTTAGAGTGTTGTGATAATGAATGAAATTCAAGGAAAATTATTGTTTCAACAAACTATTATTGTTGATAACTATCTCCTTCTATGATAATGGTAGTAATATTTTTTTTTGTGAATATATTTTTCTGAAATAAAACAAGTATTTGAAATATTCTTCCAAGTTTCCATATGGATCATATTAAATGTAAATTTTCCTTGAAGTAGTTTCTAAGAGCTTTTTCATTTGAATTAATATGAACATTAATATTTGTTAGTTGTTCCTAACTGAAAAATCAAAGAAAATGAAAAGATAGGTATAAACAATAATAATATGTTTTAAAAATTATTTTTGTTCAATTGCATTGATTATTATCTCGGTATAAGTGAAAAGTTGACAAAAAGTGGAAAATTCAAGAAAAAACTGTAATTTTGTAGCATTAATATAGAAGAAGATAATTATGAACAATAATAATTTCTTTGAACAATTAATTTTGTTAACTTGAATTAATTATTATCTTGCTCTAATTGAAAAGTGGACCAAAAGTGAAAAGTTTTAGAAAAAACTGCATCTTTCTAGCACTATTCTGAGAGCATATTATTATTAATAATGAATAATTATTCATTAAACAATTATAATTGTTTAACCAATGATTTGCGTTATATTTAATTAATTATTGCCTCGCTCTGACTGAAAAGTTGGAAATAAGTTGAAAAATTCTAAAAAACGGCAACTTTTTAACACTATTCCAAGAAAAAATTGGTAAGAACAATAATAAATTGTTTGATCAATTTATGTACACATATCAGTAGAAAAAAGGGCAAAAAGGAAAATGCATGTTAAACTTCATGGGGGTTGTGGAGTATCTAAATATAATTTGTTTAATAAAAATTTGGAGGCAATATGCATCAAAATTCGAGAAAAAAAATGTTTAACAATTTTTATTCCCTGGGGCAATAAAGTATTTTTGCGTAAGAAAAAAAAGTATTTTTGTCTATGAAAAATTAGAAAACTACATAAATGAAAAAAATTTTGAAAATCGAAAGAAGAACTTTGCTGAAAAATACTGGAAGAAGGCCCTGAATTTGTATAATTAATTTGAAGCCCATTGATACATTATCATTTGAAGATAGTGAAAAATTCTCTGTTTTTGTAACTTTGTTTAAACAATTAGAAGGCATTTGTTTTAAATTAGGAACATGCTACGTGACGCTTACAATTTCACAATATGACCTTCTTATTGTTGAAATAAAGTAAAGAATGCTACACCATCGCGTTAAATTATTCAACTCTTCTATTTTTCACGTTTTCATGTTTATAATTTTTTCTGAATTATTATATACAGTCCTAAATGTTTTTTTCCTATCAAGCAATTAGTTTTTCACTACTGAATTAGGAGATATGGCAACTACTCGAATTAGTATTCATCTACTAATCGTTAGTGGCTCACTTTTCGCTAATCGAATCTGTAAAATTTGACTAGTAATTAGTAAAATTTTACTAATTAAATAGTATTAAATAGTAAATTCAATTTTTATTTTGAAATTTGTTTTTCAGTCTATAAATTATTTAAATTTTTCTTTATTCATTTGTTTATTTTATTTCTATTACCATCTTCAACCATTTTTCTCGTTTTTCCTCTAGAATGTGAACTGAATTAATAGAACACAATAAGAAAAAATACATTGTTTTTGGTTGAAAGTTGATTCTTTTTCATTGACAAGTCTACTATTATATTTTTCGTTGAAAATTCATACTTTTGGGTTAAATTTTTTATTATTTGGTTAAAAATATAATTACTTAGTTGAAATCTCAACAATTTGGTTGAAATTTTTTCCTTGACTGAAAAATCTTTCTTGATTGAAAATAAGACTTTATAGTTTGAGAATTCATTCCTTTTAGTAGAAATTTTATACTTTTTGGTTAAAAATGCAACTGTTTGGTTGAAAATTATTCTGCTTTTTTCCAGGATTAAACTATTTTGTTGAATATTGGCCTTTTTGGGAGATACACTCTTTTCACGTAAAAGTATTGCATTTTCAACAAAATAGTAAAATTTCCAACCAAAGAAATGAATTTTCAATTAAAATGACAAATCAGACATTTTTTGCGAACGTTTTTAGGACAATAATTTTATTTTTTAAACTATTTTTGCATCTTCTGTCATTTTAGCGAAAAACGTGAATTTTCGATTTTCAGACAAAAAATTTAAACATTTCAAAAGATTCCCTCAATTGGAAAGAAAGTATCTGGCAGATTTTAAAACAATTGTTTTTACAATTTGCAGAATTTTGATACCATTTTTTTTGGAAAAAAATGAGGAAGCTTTTTATGAATTTCGAAAAGTATACGTATTTTCAGTGTCTCGTTTTTATAATTGAAACAAAAGTGCGCATCCTATTATAAAAAAACAATTTTGTTATTGAACATTTTATTTGAATTTGTGTCGTTTTTCCATAAATTTAATTTTTTTATTTTAAATGTTATTTTTTACGATTCACACTAAAAATACGTATCCTAGCGTAAAGCGGTTGTGAGTAAATTTGTGGATATAGTTGAGGCGAAAAATTCAGTTCAATAAAATTTTATTGTAGCTTGTGTCTTTTTCCGAAAAAGGTAATTTTTTTATTTTCAAGATATTTTTATAACAAGAGTTTATAACAAATTTGTAGATCTTTTCTGTTCGAACAACTTTCGTCTTTTAATTTTTTTGTCTCTTGTGTCGTTTTTCCAAAAGTTTAATTTTTTTACTTTTAATCTTGTTTTTTTACGATTAAAAGAAAATCTACTCTTTCTATCTGAGAATTTTTAAGAATAAAATTTTAGATCCTTCTTGATTTTTTTTCGTACCTTGTGTGGTTTTCCAAAAAATTCAATTTTTTTATTTGTAATGTTATTTTTTACAATTGAAACAAAAACTACATGTCCTATCAAAAAATTATTCATGACAAATCTGTAGCTCTTTCTTGTATGAGAAACATTTGTCGATTCATTTTTTTTTCCTAGTTTGCGTCGTTTGTCCAAAAATTAAATTTTTCAATTTTTAATGTTGTTTTTCAAGAATAGAACAAAAACTACGCATCCTGTAAAAAAATAATTAATAAGAAATTCGTAGCTCTTTTTTGGGTAAATAACTTTTGTTTCATTTTTTTTTCGTAGCGTCTGTCGCTTGTCAAAAACCAATCCAATCAGTCAATTCTTTCGAAAGTTATCGTACTAACCGACTAAAAATCTACAGACAGGTATACATACTTACGTATTTCATGAAGGAGAATCTGAATCTGTGATAAAAAATTGGGGTTCCCATTTGCAATTACAAAGCTGGTCTTCCTCAATTTAAAAATGCCTAATACAATGTTTACAATGTTCTAAGCAATTATCCGGATGTGTGCGGATGTTACACTTTTTTGTGAACATGATAACTAGAAAACTCAATAATATTTTAAAAATCGGTTTTTCATAGGAAAACTTTTTTCATTAGCATAATTCAAAGTTGATGCACAGATATTAAAGATTCCTTGGTTCGAGACGAATCGATTGACCTAAATATTAATACGTTTTATTATAGAGTAGGGAAGTTATGTTAATTTATATATTTTGAAAATCGGTACTTTATAGTAAAATGTTTTTCATTAACATAATTCAAAGTTGATGCAAGAACAGAAAAGATGTGTTGATTCGAGTCGAATCGATTGATATATAATATCAATACACTTTATTGAAGTTTGAGGAAGTTATCCTCATTTATAATATTTGAATCGTCTGTTTCAAACAGAAAAACTTTTTTGATCGACATAATTCAAAGTTGATGCATGAATATAAAAGGCTTTTTGATCATAAATTTTCAAATAGAATAATTCTGACAATTTTTGAAAGAAGTCCTAAAGCTGGAAAAGGGATAGGGTGCGACAGAACTTTTCCCTTCCCTTTTCCAGCTCAAAAAATTATCATTTTGAATAGATAATTTGATTTCATCAAAAAGGTGAATTAAACACCAAGAAAATTAATTTTCTACCACAAGAGACAAAGTTTCAATAAAATACAGAAATTTTCAATCAAATAGTTGAATTTTCAACTTAAGAAGATGAACGGTCAACCAAACATGGAATAGTTAAATTTGGAGTTAAAAAATCATTTAAAAAAAGATTTTAACAAAATAGTTAAATTTTGAAAAACCAACTGTGAATTCCATCACGAGTGTTTCCACTTTGTTTGTATTTATAATTATATGGTGCTTATTTTACGAGCACTTTGCTTCCCGTTAGCAAATGTATTTGCTTTCTCATAGAGGAAGCATTAGTGATTTTTTTCAATAATAGAAAAACCAAAGTCTTCATTTTGATCAATTAAAACTAGAAATTTACAAAAAATACAAAATTACAAAATAATACGAAAATTTCTTTAAATGCAAAGACAAATCAGACAAATCAAATTTTGTATTCAAAATCATAGTTTTTTTAAGTTTAAAAGGGAAGGAAGAAGTTCTATCGCACCCTATCCCTTTCCCAGCTTTATGATTCCTTTAAAAAAATTGTCAGAATTATTCCATTTGAAAATTTATAATCAAAAAGTCTTTTCCATTCATGCATCAACTTTGAATTATGTCGATGAAAAAAGTGTTTCTGTTTGAAACAGATGATTCAACTATTATAATTGTAGGTCAATCGATTCGTCTCGAACCAAGGAATCATTTATATTTTTGCATCAACTTTGAATTATGTGTAACACAAAAGTTTTACTATAAAAAACAGTATTTTCAAATATTATGCATTACCATAGCTTCCTCACTCTTCAATAAAATGCATTAATATTCGTCTCGAATCAACACATCTTTTCTGTTCTTGCATCAACTTTGAATTATGTTAATGAAAAAAGTTTGACTATAAAAAATCGATTTTCAAAATATACAAATTACCATGACTTCCCTAATTTTTAATAAAATGTATTAATATTATAGGTCAATCAATTCGTCTCTAACCAGGAAAGCTTTAATATTCTTGCATCAACTTTGACTTACGCTAAAGAAAAAAGTTTTACTATAAAAAACCGATTTTTAAAATGTTATTGAGTGCCAAAAAAATGCAATAAATATTTTCAGAAACCCTTTGGTCAGTTTCAAGATATTACTGGTGAATATAAGCCCTCCAAATTTCATCAATTTATCTCGAACCGTTTTCAAGTTATCGTGTTCACAAATAAACACTTAGAAAATTGTATTAGACATTTTTAAATTGAGGAAGGTTTCATTAAATGTATTGAAAATTTTTGGAAAATTTTACCATTACAAAGCTGCCTCTATGAGGAAGCAAAAAAACCACAGATTTTTTAACTCAAATAAAGAATCATCAATAATAAAAATAATGAATTTTCAACGAAGTATTTCCACACTCAACTATATAGTTGAATTTTGAACCAAAAAAGGTTTTTCAGTCACAGTTCCCGATTACCGAAAATCTTGAAAATTTAAACAAATAGTTGTGTCAGAAGAAAAATCCTGGGAATAAAGCCAAATTTACGGGATGATTCAATCATGAAAATAATTGTCACATTTTTCTTACTCTTGAATATTGAAAATACAATTTTGATATGAAAAAAATATAATTTAATATATTCATCTGACAAATATATCCAAAAACAGGGTAATGGAGCCTTATAGAAAATTCGAATCAAATGTAAGTAGTCGAATTTATTTCTACCTTGATGAATTTTTCATCCGGAAAAACTTTGAAAATGTATTTTTCATGTTTTTCAAATGTTAAAAAAAATATCGAAAAAACGGTGTCGGATACACACGCGGCGAGTCATATTTTTTTAATGAGAAAAATAATCTGCTAATTTCGAAGAATTGTAAGTTATTGAGAAAAAGTTTGTCATTCTCATTGAATTTACTGGAATTTTCTGGCTGTAATAACGAAACTTTTGTAAATCACACAAAACGTTCTTAAATTATATAAGATTTTCTGTAAAATCTATAGCAAATCTTAAAAAATGAATCGCGTTTCTTTTTGCTAAGAAAGGATCATTAGTGCGCGCAGCGCGCACAACTTTATACTATTTTTGAAAAATAAAAAAATGTTAAGCAGTGGACTTCTTGAGAAAATCGAATTTTATAATTAAAAGAAAAAACTGCTGTCATTTTGTCATTTTTAAATGTATTTGTCTTTTCTTCAGATTTTTCGATAGATCAAGACCACGCAGAAAAACAGCCACCTTTTTTTAAAGACATATTGATTTTTCTATCATTGTTTGCATTTTTGTTCGCGAGAGCGTGAAAGATAGGAAAAATGATTTCATTTCTGGTGTTTTGACATATTGGAATGTATAATTATTCTGAGAGCGCCCAGCGTAATAAATCTAGCAAATACGGAAAAGTTCTAGACCTTAGATCAAGAATCATTCTCCTTCCACTCTAGTTATTTCGTATAATAAATGAAACATGTCGTTTAGAAGTCGTAAAAATCAGTATAAATATCGGGCAATCCAGCCACTTTTCACAGGCGATTTTTGAATTCAGTGCGCTTCTTCATTTCTTTGACCGAAAAAATGAAGATTGGTGCTGTTAGTCTTCTCGTCGCATTCGCGGAATTTCTGCATTTTGATGGTGAGTGCAATATACTATCAAAATCAATATTTAAAAAAAATCGCTAAAAGTTTTTTGAATTTTTTAACTTATCTTTAACTCGTTTTAGAACTGAGACTAATTTTGATAAAAATTTGAAATTCACTGCACGCAATCTTTAATATCTTATCTTCACTGAAAGTTCAACTACTTGCCTTAACATTGAAATACTTTCTTCAAAATTAATTTTCCGGTTGAAGGTTCATTATTTTGGTTTACAAATTATTTCTCTGATTCTGAGTTCAAAAATTTAGTTGGAAATTCGTTTTTTTTTTAGAAAATTAATTTTTTAACTGTAAATTTAATTATTTTATTTTTGGTTGGAAATTAATCTTTCTTAGTTTGAAGGTGACAAATTTGCTTGAAAATTTAGCTATTTGGATGAAAATTAATTTTTTCAACTGAAAATGTACATTTTTTAATTTTCAATTCTTCTTCCTCAGTTTAATCAAATTTAACTACTGGATTGAAAATTCATTTATTTTGTTGAAGATTTGTCTTTTTTGGTAAAGAGTTAATGTTTATGAATAAAAATTCATCTTTTTGTATAAAACTTCATTTCTTTTTTTTAAATTATTCTCCTAAATGAAAATTCAACTATTCGATTTTTAGTTGAAAAATTAACTTTCATTGTTTGAACTTGAACAATTTAATTGAAAATTTAACTACTTTTCTGAAAATTAATTCTTTGGTTCCAGATTTATTATTTTCGTCTAAAATTGGTTTCTTCGATCCGAAATTTAAATAATTTATTGAAAATTTCTATTTTTTTGGATTTAGAAAATTAATTACTTCAAATGAAAATTCAACTATTGCAATTGTGGTCGAAAATTAATTTGTCTTATTTTCAAGTTCATCAGTTTGCTTGAAAATTCAAGTTCTTGACTGAAAATTGAACTACGTTCCTAAAAATTAATTTTTTGGTTTAAGATTCATCATTTCAGTTTAAAATTTGACAATATTTTTCTTTTCATATGTTGCTAAATACTTCTTTTCTTGTTTTTTCGAAAGCTTACTTTTTAAATGGTTATTTTGATATTTTATTTTTCGTTGAAAATTTATCTTATTTTGTTTGAAATTGTACTTGTTCGAAAATTCATGTAATTTACTTAAGATTCGTCCTTTCTTGTTGTATGATAATAATTCAACTTTTCTGTTAAATTTTATTTTATTCGTTAGAAATTCAACTATTTTGTTGAAAATTCGTTTTTTCATTGCAGAAAATTAATTACTTCAGTTGATATTTCAGCTATTTCATTTTTGGTTCACAGTTTTAATTTTTGTCGAAATGCATATACTATGTTGAAAATTTGCTATTTTTTTGTTGAGAATTAATTTTTCCAGCGAAAAATTCTGAGCTCAAAAATTTAGTTGGAAATTCGTTTTTTTGTAGAAAATTCATTTTTTAACTGAAAATTTAATTATTTCATTTTTGGTTGGAAATTAATCTTCCTTAGTTTGAAGGCGACCAATTTGCTTGGAAATTTAGCTATTTGGATGAAAAATAATTTTTTCAACTAAAAATGTACATTTTTTTAGTTTTTAATTCACCTTTTTAGTTTAATCAAATTTAACTACTGGATTGAAAATTCATGTATTTTGTTGATTTTTTTTTCTTTTTTGGTAAAGAGTTAATATTTTTGAATAAAAATTCATCTTCTTGGATAACACTTCATTCGATTTTTTAAAATTATTTTCTTAAATGAAAATTCAACTTTTCGATTTTTAGTTGAAAATTTAACTTTCATTGTTTGACCTTGAACAATTTAATTAAAAATTTAACTGCTTTTCTGAAAATAAATTTTTTGGTTCAAGATTTATTATTTTCGTCTAAAATTGATTTCTTCGATCGCAAATTTAAATAATTTATTGAAAATTTCTTTTTTTTTTTAGTTTCAGAAAATTAATTACTTCGAATGAAAATTTAACTATTGCAGTCGTGCTTAAAAATTAATCTTTCTTATTTTCAAGTTCAACAGCTTGCTTGAAAATTCATGTTCTTGCCTGAAAATTGAAGTTCATTCCTAAAAATTAATTTTTTGGTTCAAGATTCATTATTTCAGTTTCAAATTTGACAGCATTCTTTTAAAAAATATTTTGCTGAAAACATCTTTTCTTTTTTTTCGAAAATTTACTTTTTAAATGGTAATTTGGTATTCAATTTTTCGTTGAAAATTTACCTTTTTTATTTCGAAATTAAACTTCTTCGCAAATTCTTGTAATTTATTTAACATTCGTCCTTTCTTGTTGTAAATTAATAATCTTAGATAATAATTAAACCTTTCTGTTAAATTTCATTTTATTGGTTAGAAATTTAACTATTTTTTGAAAATTCGTTTTTTCATTGTAGAAAATTATTTAATAATTTTTTAATTTAATAAGTCATTTAATTTAATTGTTTCAGCTATTTCATTTTTGGTTCAAAGTTTCAATTTTTCTCGAAATGCATTTATTTTGTTAAAAATTAATTTTTCCAGCGAAAAAATTAAGTATTCCAGTTTCGGTTGAAAATTTAACTATTTGGATGAAAATTAATTTTTTCAACTGAAAATGTACATTTTTTCGTTTTTAGTTCATCTTTTTCAGTTTAATCAAATTTAACTACTGGAATGAAAATTCATGTATTTTGTTGAAAATGTTGTTCTTTTTTGGTAAAGAGTTAATTTTTTTGAATAAAAATTCATCTTTTTGGATAACACTTCATTCGATTTTTTAAAATTATTTTCTTAAATGTAAATTCAACTGTTCGATTTTTAGTTGAAAATTTAACTTTCATTGTTTGAACTTCAACAATTTCATGGAAAATTTAACTACTTTCCTGAAAATTAATTTTTTGGTTCAAGATTTATTATTTTCGTCTAAAATTTGTTTCTTTGATTGCAAATTTAAATAATTTGTTGAAAATTTCTATTTTCTTGGTTCTGGAAAACTAATTACTTTAAATGTAAATTTAACTATTCCAATTTTGCTGGAAAATTAATCATTCTTTTTTGAAGTTCAACAATTTGCTTGAAAATTCAAGTTCTTGACTGAAAATTGAAGTACATTCCTAAAACTTAATTTTTGGGTTTAAGATTCATTATTTAAGTTTTAAATTGGACAATATTTTTCTTTTAATATTTTGGTAAGAACTTCTTTTCTTGTTTTTTCGAAAATTTACTATTTGAATGGTAATTTTGGTATTCCATTTTTCTTCAAAAATTTATCTTTTTTAGTTTAAAATTAAACTTGTTCGAAAATTACTTCAATTGAAATTTCAGCTATTTCATTTGTGGTTGAAAGTTTCAATTTTTGTCAAAAAGCATGTATTTTGTTGAAAATTTGCTATTTTTTGTTAAAAATTAATTCAAATTTAAGAATTTTAAATTAGATTAAAATCAAATTCAAAATCCCATTTAACGTCCAATAATCAAGTTAATGTATAGAATTCCTGAAAATAAAACAAGAATTAATTAAAAATTAATTTTTCCAACGTAAAATTCAAGTATTCCTGTTTCAGTTGAAAATTTATAATTTTTAGTTTGAATTTTTTTCTTTTTAGTTCCATAAAATTTGACTTTTTGGTTGAAAATTTGTCTACTTTCGTAAAAAATTAATGTTTTTGCTCAAAAATTTTTCTTTTTGGTTAAAACTTCATCCATTCGGTGGAAATTCCAACTATTTATTGCAAATTTGTTCTTTTTTTTTGTTGAAAATTATTTTTTAACTGAAATTTTAACTGTTTCCAAAAACTGATTTTCTTAATACTCATTATTTTAGTCTAAAATTTGTTTCTTTCATTGTAAATTTCAATATTTTGTTGAAAAAATTTTTTTTTCTTTTGAAAATATGCAATTCAGCTAGTTGAAAATTCATTTACTTTATTTAAAATTCATCCCTTCTTGTAAACAATTAATATTCCTGCTTAAAAATTAATCCTTTTTGTTGAAATTCCATTTCATTGGTTGAAAATTTGTTTTTTTATCTATATAATTATTTACTTCAAATTATTATTAAACTGTTCCATTTTCTTTTGAAAATATCATTTTTTGTTGAAATGTATCTATTTTGATGAAATTTTTTTGTTTTTGGAAAATTCATTTTTTCATCGGAAAATTTAACTATTTCACTTTATGTAGAAAATGCATATTGTTGCTTAAAAATTAATCTTTCTAATTTTCAAGTTCATCAGTTTGCTTGAAAATTCAACTTCTTGACTGAAAATTAAACTACATTCCTAAAAATTAAATTTTTGGTTCAAGATTCATTATTTCAGTTTCAAATTTGACAATATTTTTTTTTTCATATTTTGCTAAAAACTTCTTTTCTTGTTTTTTCGAAAGCTTAATTTCTAAATGGTTATTTTGATATTTCATTGTTCGTTGAAAATTTATCTTATTTTGTTTGAAATTGTACTTGTTCGAAAATTCATGTAATTTATTTAAGATTCGTCCTTTCTTGTTGTAAATTAATAATCTTGGTTGATAATTCAACTTTCTTGTTAAATTTCATTTTATTGGTTAGAGATTTAACTATTTTGTTAAAAATTCGTTTTTTTATTGTAGAAAATTAATTAATTCAAGTGAAATTTCAACTATTTTATTTTTTGGTTCAAAGTTTCTTTTTTTGTCCCCCCCTAAGCCGTGGGTGTAGAGCGATCGTGCTCATGGCACTTTGGCACCTAGGGGTTACGAAGGTGTCTTAACGGCCTCTCGGGGACACCGGACTACCTCCCCGAGTAATTACAGTCTTACCCCTGCATGCGGGGCTCTGCAGGGGCGGACCTTTATTTCCCTAGCTTCTCGTGGGATCAATTATGGATACTCAAAATACGAAAAATGAGAAAGGAGGAAGAAGGGAGGTGGCGGAGGGAGGTGAGGGGTTGGGCCTTTACGGGCCCAACTTAACCCTTACCCCTCTATCTGTCTCTCCGGCAAGCCAAGTTCAGTTGATGGCTGTGCCCACAGCTCCCTTGGGAGCTGAGGGATCGACGGTCCTTCTG
Organism: Andricus curvator; assembly: GCA_932195095.1. Classification (NCBI taxonomy): domain Eukaryota; kingdom Metazoa; phylum Arthropoda; class Insecta; order Hymenoptera; family Cynipidae; genus Andricus; species Andricus curvator. The sequence continues at coordinate 482,734 of CAKNYM010052641.1, read as the reverse complement.
AACGAGGCCATGGTACTGGGAGAGGCCAATCGGCCCTCCAATAAGAAAAACAGCCTCAACGGTTCCCAGAAAAGGAGACTGAGGAGGAAAGTGCGGCAGGCTAGGGAAGCAGCTGCGGGAGCTGGAGCGTCGGCAGCTGAGGGGCTGACATCCAGCACTGAGGCCCAGAAGAGAGGTAGAGGCTCGGAGGGCACCCCACCTGGGGTGGCTGGGCCTTTGAAGAGGCACAAGTCGGCCCAGCAGCCGACGAACAGAGAGTCGTCGGGAGCTGGACTGACGGCCGCTCAGAGGACCAACCCCCTGACGGTGGTGGTGGCTGACACCAACTACCCGGACTCATTGCTCACGGTGGAGCAGTTTGAGATTTTCAGGGAGGCTACCTGGAGGGCGCTTGGAAAAGTGTCCCCAGACCAATGGCCAAAATTTGTGACCTCCTTCTGCAGAGGAGGGGTCTTTGTATTTGTGGCAGCCGACCCAGCGGCTAGAGCTTGGCTACTCAAAGCGGTGGTCGAGACGGAGTCGTGGGAAGGTGCGTCCCTTAAGGTGGGTGGAGTTGAGTTGCTCCAAAAGATGGTTAGAGCTACGGCGTGGTTCCCGGGCAAACCGGAAGACCCGTCTGAGGTGCTCCGTCGGTTGGAGGGATTCAACCCCTCATTGAAGACTGCGTCCTGGCGAATTGTCAGGCACGAAAAGCCTCAGGAAGTGGACACATTAGGAGGCACTAGGCATCTCCTAATCATGTATATTCCTGAGTCCCAAACGAGGGCCCTTTCGGCCCTCAACAACAGGCCCTTCTATCACTTTGGACAGGTCAACTTCAGGGTTGCCGGCCAGGGACAGGAGGAGCCTGTTGAGACGCAGGAGGATCGGGAGCAGATCTAAATGACTGCTCCGGGTCTAACCATTACCCAGATTAACTTGCATCACAGCAAAGGCGCCTCTGCAGTTTTGCAGAGGGGCATGGCTGCGAGGCATACAGGTATCTCGCTAATCCAAGAACCATGGTTAGTTCGAGATACCATTAGGGGATTAGGGGGGGCTGGTATTTTTTGTTACAGGGACCCCAAGGCGGCGAAACCAAGGGCATGTATACTGACGAAGGGAGTTAGCGCTGTCCCGCTGCTTGAACTATGTTCGAGAGACCTGATGGTGATAGCCTTGGATCTCAAAGGGATAGGGAGGCTGGTTCTAGGATCAGCTTATTTTCCTTATGACAGCGACACTAATCCACCAGTGGAGGTATGTACACTGGTGGAGTATTGCAAGGTAAGAAGCATTCCTCTTCTGTTGGGGTGCGATGCTAATTCCCACCATACTTTGTGGGGTAGCACGGACGTCAACTCAAGAGGTAATGACCTACTGGAATATCTAATCACTACTGACTTGGATATTCTTAATACGGGGAACACTCCGACGTTCCGTAATTCGGTCAGGGAAGAAGTCATTGACATCACTCTCTGCACCAGTAGTTTTAGGGATAGTATCAAGAAGTGGAGGGTTTCAGACGAACCCTCTCTCTCAGATCACTCACAAATAGAGTTCGTGTTGGAATCCGTTGTACCCGCTGGCCCCAAATGGGTCAGAAATCCAAGAAGAACGGACTGGGATCAGTTTTCCACGGAACTAAGATGTGCACTTTCAGAGGTTCCCAGGTCAATTCGAGACGTGGACACCCTGGAGATGGCAGCCAAAACTTTCACGGAAGCCATCAAAGCTACTTATGAAAGTAATTGTCGACCTACAAGAGTCCGAAAGGCCGGGGAGACACACTGGTGGAATGGGAAACTCGAAGAGCTTCGCAGGGTAACCAGAGAGAGGTTCAGACGTGCCAGTACTGGCAAAACGAAGGAACTATGGACGTCATTCACAACGATGAGGGACGAATACAGAGGTGCAATACGTAAGGCAAAGCAGGAGAGCTGGACCAACTTTTGCACAGACATCGAGAAGGGAGCTGAGGCGGCTAGACTGGACAGGCTGCTTTCTCGAAATCCAGACGCTATTCTCGGCACTCTGAAATTGCCCGGAGGGGGATACTCAGAGTCGGACGGGGATACCTTGGCCCATCTGATCAGGGCACATTTTCCAGGCTTTTCAAGGGCTGGAGAAGAGGGGAGGGCGACTCAGAGGCAGGCAAAGTCACCTGTGGCCCAACTGGGCCCCAAACGACGGCTGGCCAACGAGATCGTCACCCCTGCCAGGGTCAGGTGGGCCCTGAAATCCTTTAGTCCTTACAAGTCTCCTGGCCCGGATGGCATATATCCGGCCCTCTTACAGAGGGCCGGAGAGCTCATCATAGGGCCGCTTGTGAGACTTGCTAGGGCTAGTTTGACGTTGGGATATGTCCCGACGGCTTGGAGGGGTACGAGAGTAGTCTTCATTCCGAAGGCAGGTCGGATCGGTTATACTTCACCCAAGGATTTCCGGCCCATCAGCCTAACTTCTTTCCTATTAAAAACAGTGGAAAGACTTGTGGATAGATATATCCGCGATAAGGTCTTGTCAAGCAGACCGCTCCATAAGGAGCAACACGCCTATAGGGCTGGTCACTCGACGGAGACGGCCCTAATCGGAGCAGTGAACCTAATTGAAGGCCAACTGAAGGAGAAAGGCCTTGCGGTTGGAACCTTTATGGACATCGAAGGAGCCTTCAATAACACCTCTGGAGAGGTGATCAGGGCGGCCATGATTGCACATGGTGTGCCCACGGCAGTCGTGGAATGGACGTGCCACATGTTGGCCAACAGGAATCTAACCACGACTAAGGGTGATGTCACTCTAAGTGGAACCATTGACTCGGGATGTCCGCAGGGGGGAGTTTTATCTCCCTTGCTGTGGTGCCTGGTAGTGGATGAATTGCTTCATCTACTCTCGAGTCAGGGTTTTCACGTCATAGGCTATGCGGACGATATATTAGTTATCGTGCGCGGTCAGCATCTGGATGTGCTCTTCGGAGTAATGCAGCAAGCACTGATGATAGTAGACTCATGGTGCAAGAAAACTGGATTATCGGTTAATCCTAGTAAGACAGATGCGGTTGTTTTCACCAGAAGGTACAAGTGGGGAACTACGAGTACATTGAAACTTGGAGGACAACAGCTGGAAATCAAAGAACGAGCCAAATATCTAGGAGTAATTCTGGATAAGAAGCTGTCATGGAATGAGCACCTGGAAAACAAGTGCAAGAAGCTAGTAGCGACCCTATGGCTCTGTAGGAGAGCCATAGGGAAAAGCTGGGGCCTGAAACCGGAGACACTTATGTGGATTTACACAGCGATCTTGCGACCCAGATTAACCTATGCGGCGGTAGTCTGGTGGAGCAGGGTCGAGCTGTCCACTGTGAAGTCTCGACTGGAAAGGATCAGGGGACTGATCTTGAGAGGCGTCACTGGAGCCTCGAAGTCGACACCCACGATGGCACTGGGGGCACTAATAGGTTTAGAGCCCCTCCATCTTACCATCAAGGCCGTGGCTGCGAAGGCGGCCTGGAGGCTAAATTTGGTAAATGACAGAAGGATCTCGACAGCAGTGAAGATCCCACTCGACATTGCGAGAAGGCCGACCTTGAACATGCCCAGGGACAAAATGGTCACTCGCCACCTCTTCGACAAGAAGTATCGAGTTAGCCTATCCACGAAGGAGGAATGGGTTAACGGCGACGCATACCTGCCCTGTGATGGAGACAACTGGTTTACAGATGGCTCCAGGAACGAGGAGAAGGCAGGAGCCGGCGTATATCGTAGAAGGAATGGAATGGGCTTCACAATTGAGATGGGGTCCTACGCCACAGTTCTACAATCTGAGACTATGGCCATACTCCAGTGTGCCTATAAGGCAAGGGAGTACGGTAATAAAAGGAACATCCGTATTTGCTCAGACAGCAGGGCTGCTATACTGGCCTTGAATGGAACAACGACTACGTCGCTATTAGTACTGGAATGCTTTGAAGCACTAAATACGTTAGCGACCGAAAACCGAGTCACTCTGCTATGGATCCCTGGACACAGTGGTATCAAGGGCAATGAGATATCGGATAGGCTAGCCAAGCTAGCAGCAGGAAGAAATTTTACTGGACCCGAGCCAGTGGTAGGTATTTCCAGCAGGTTAGCCACTGAAGTAATTAACAGTTGGCTGACTGAGGAACATCAGAACGAGTGGGACCTGGTTTCTGGTTGCAGACAGGCCAAAACACTCTTGGGCTCAAAGCTTAACTCCAACCGAGCTAGGGAAATACTCAAGCTCGGGAGGAATGAAATTAAAGTCCTAACAGAACTATTCGTAGGACATGGGAAGTTAGGATATCACAGACACAAGATTGGGCTTGCAGAAAGTCCCCTCTGTCGTCTGTGCGGAAAGGATAATGAGACATCTACTCACATCCTTTGTCACTGCCCTGCTATTGCGGGGAAACGTCTAACACTCACAGGTAATTATTTTATCAGTGAGTTGGAGATATCGGCCAATAGCGTGGCTGCGGTCCTCTCCCTATGGAGAGGGCTATGGGGTCATGCTTAGGCTTACAAGGGGACGCAACGGGATTACCCAAGCGTCAGGGGCTGCTAAGGTCTCAACCCAGAACTAATAATAAAATTCTTTTTTTGTCGAAATGCATGTATTTTGTTGAAAATTTGCTATGTTGTTATTAAAAATTAATTTTTTCAGCAAAAAATTCAAGTATTCCAGTTTCGGTTGAAAATTTAACAATTTCCTGCAAATTTATTCTTTTTTTTTGGTGAAAATTATTTTTTAACTGAAATTTTAACTGTTTATAAAAACTGATTTTTTTTAAGATTCATTATTTTAGTCTAAAATTTTTTTCTTTTATTGTAAATTTCAATATTTTATTGAAAACTTCTTTTTGTTTATTTGAAAATATGCAATCCAGTTCTGAAAAATCCTTTAATTTATTTAAAATTCATCCTTTCTTGTAGAAAATTAATATCACTGCTTAAAAATTCATCCTTTTCGTTGAAATTTCGTTTAATTGGTTGAAAATTCGTTTTTTTTATCTATATAATTATTTACTTCAAATGAATATTTAACTGTTCCATTTTTTATTCAAAGTATCATTTTTTGTTGAAATTTATCTATTCTGTCGAAATTTTTTTTTTTATTATTCATTTTTTCATCGGAAAATTTAACTATTTCACTTTTTGTAGAAAATTAATATTGTTGCTTAACAGTTAATCTTTCGGATTGAAAATTTACTTTTTTGGCTGCAAATTTAATTATTTGTGGCATTTTTTTTGTGGTAAAAGTTGATCTTGAGTATATGTATAATTTATATGTTTTGTTCAAAATTAAATTATTTGATGAAAATGGACGTTTTTGGCTGAAAATATTTATATATTTTTTTTTTAATTTGTCTTTTATAGTGGTCAGTTATTCTGCTCGGTTAAAAGTGCATCTTTTTGGTAAAAAATATATTTTTCTCAACTGAAAATTCCACTATTTATTTCATTTTTGGGTGTAAATTGATCGTTTTCATGCAGTTGAAAGATCAACAATTTTTTTCGAAAATTGATGTACTTTCTGAAGAATTTGGCTGATTCGGGTAGAAAATTATTCTTTCTGGTTAAATATTCATCTTTTTTTTTCCAGCAGAACTGAATTTTCTATCTCCAATTTCCATTTCGTAACATTTTTGTTTTCGAACACAAATGAAAAATAAACTTGGAAGGATTGCTTTCATTAAATTTCAGATTTTTGCTACAATTTTCGTGTGTCATATGACGAGTTAAACTCGAGCTACAACATTCAAGAAATGATTGATCAAAATTGATGAATCCTGAAGTTACTGCTATACAAAAACTTGATCAATGTTTTTTTTTTCACAAAATTAGGAGCTGCTGCCACAATCGGCACCGTACATATAAGAACAAGTCACACTGAGTCTGAGGGTGGTCTTGTCCCGGCCTCAGTTGAGCCTGATTGGATAGAAAACCAACCACAACAGATTTTTCAACACTCTGCAGCTTATGTTGACGCAAAATTTTACGGTCAATATGACGCTATATCCCTCCAACCGGCAGGAAGTATTAATGCAGAGAGTCTTCCGGTTTCAGCTACGGTACAGATACGCGACAGGACATCTAAAACCCATCCTCCACGATCAGCACCAACATCCCCGACGCATTTTTTCGAATACGATCATGAGGAAACAGAACTTGAACTTGGCCAAGAATATATGTTTGTAACAATACCGCACACTACAAAATTATTTTATGCATTGTTACTCCCAGCAAACAACGATCATTTACCTGAGGCAAGGAAACAAGCGGCTGAAGCCGTCCGTAAAAATCCACGACAACGCTTGACTCCGTTGTACCGTCCATACTAGGGTGCACAAATGACGATACAAATTCCTCAGGGATGTTTATACATTTTTTCAGTCAAATAGAAATCTTACCAATTCTTCCGATTCCAGTAACCTTGAAACTCTGAAAATATTCCAATTCTATCATTTATAAATCCAATTCTCTAATTTCTTATATATCTGGAAATTTCTTCTGCAAACTATGTATGTTGAATTGAATGAATAAACTCATCAGTTTCCCATAGTAAAGTATTTTTTATTTTCCTTGATTCTGTAGAAGGTGTTGCTGAGAATATTTCGTATTTCATACCTCAGGAGAAAAGTATTAAATATTTTTTGCTTGAAAAGTGTACTACTTGGCTGCGAGTAGAGCTTCTTTCTTGTACATTTCTTTTTTCTGGTTCCATGCTTCGTATTTTAGTATAAAATTTATTGATTATTAAAAAAAATGTTTGCACAAATTTAAACTTCTTGATTAAAAATACATACTCTTAGGTTGAAAATTTATTTCTTTAGTTGAAAATTTAAATACTTTCTGTCAACATTTTATTTTTGATTTTCTTACAGATCAATTGTTCCAACTAAAAATTTTAGTATTGCATTTTTGGCTAAAAATTTATCTGGAAATTCATCGGTTTGCCTAAGAATAACTTTTTACTGGAAATTTCACAACTGGGTCAAAAGTTCGTGTAATTTGTTCCAGGTTTTCTTTTTCTTGCAGAAAATTAATATTGTTGGTTAAAAATTCATTTACTTTTTTGAAAATTTGACTGTTGTTGAAAATTCTTTGTTTTCGGTTATGACTTAAATTTTTTAATTAAAATTGTTAACTTCCATTTTTGGTTGAAAAGTGATCTTTCCTAGTTGAAAACTCAAAAATCTTATTGGAAAAAAATTCTTAAGTTCAGTTAAAAATGTAACTTTTTCGTCGAAAATTCTCTTTTGTTTTGGTGAAAATTCAATAATTTTGTTGAAAATTCCTCTTCTTTGGTACAGAGTTACTCTTTGGGTTAGAGCTTTATTCCTTTTGTTGAAAGTTTAAATATTTTCTGAACATTTTTTTTTCTTTTGCTCAAAAATTAGATCTTTAACTTAAAATCTAAATGTTACGTTTTTGTTCAGAATTTCTTAGAAAACAAATTTGCTTGATTAAACATTTAATGTTTTGGTAATGAATTTCATTTTTTCGTTGATGCAACAATATTCTTGGATGAAAATTCTTCAGTTCGGTTAAAAATTCAACTTTTTGGTTGAAAATTCTCTTTTTTTGTTGCTAAAATTTGAACTTTTTGTTCAAAATTCGTCTTTTTTTATGCAAAACTAATCTTCTTGATTAAAAATACATCCTTTTGGATTAAAACTTTATTTCTTGGGTTAATTTAAATAATTTCTGGAAATTTAATTTTTTCTTTGCTAAAGAATTAATTATGTTAGAACTAAAAATTTTAATATTACATTTTAGGTTGCAAATTTTACGAAAAATTCATCTGTTTGCTCAAAAATTAACTCTTCAACTGAAAATTTGTGTATTCCATTTTCAGTTTTAAAGTGATCTTTTTAATTGAAACATTAATTACTTGGTTGTAAATCCATAAAATTTGTTTAAAGTTTGTTTTTAGTCGAAATGTGATCGTTTTTAGTTGAAAACTCAGAAATCTTCTTGGAAAAAAATTCTTCAGTCGGGGTAAAAATTCAACCATCTCGTTGAAAATTCTTTCTTTTTTTGTGCTTATAAATTAATTTATTCAACTGAAAATTCCAATATTACATTTTTAGCGAAATTTTTTTTTGAAATTCATCTGTTTCATTAAAAAATTAATTTCTTCGTTAAAAATTTATTTTCTTCGTTCAGAATTTAACTGTTTTGTTGAGAATTCTTTGTTTTCATTATTTTTATACTGTTTTAACTAATAATATAACAATTTAATTTTTCTTTGAAAATTGATATTTTTAGTTGGAAACTCAACAATGTTCTTGGATAAAAATTTTCAATTTCAGTTAATAACTCAACTTTGAAGTTTAAAATTCTCATTTTTTGTTGTTGAAAATTCAACTATCTTGTTAGGAATTCCTCTTCTTCAGTACAAAACTAATCTTCTTGCTTTACATAACATCCATTTGGGACAAAACTTTATTTCTCTGGTTGAAAGTTTAACTATTTCGTTGAAAATTCTTTTTCTTTTGCTTAAGAATTAATTCTTTCAACTCAAAATTCAAATATTTTATTTTGAGTCGAAAATTTCTTCGGAAATTCATCTGTTTGATTTGAAATTCAATTTTTTCTCAAAAATGTATTTTCTTCTTTGAAAATTCAACTCTGTTGTTAAAAATTCTTTCTCTTTAGTTAAAATTTCACTTATTCAACTAAAAATGTAATTATTTCATTTTTGGTTGAAAATTGATCTTTTTTAGTTAGAAATTCAGCAATCTTCCTGGATAAAATTTCATCAGTTCGTTTAAAAATTCAACTTTTAGGTTGAAAATTCTCTTTTTTTGTTGTTGTTGAAAATGTAACTATTTTCTTGAAAATTCCTCTTTGCCAGTACAAAACTAATCTTCTTGCTTAAAAATACATCCTCTTAGTTAAAACTGTATTTCCTTGTTTTAAAATTTGCCTATTTCTTGGAAAATTCTTTATTTTCTGTACAAATGTACCTTTTTTAATTAAATATGTTACTTCCATTCTGGGTGGAGAAGTTATCTTTTTAAATTAAAAACTCAATATTCTTCTTGGATAAAAATTCTTCAGTTTGTGTAGAAGTTTAACTTTTGGTTGAAAACTCTTCCTTTTGTCGTTGAAAATTTAACTATTTTGTTCCAAATGCCTTTTATTTTGCTTAAAAATTAATTTTCTGAACTGAAAATGTAAATATTTCATTATGGTGAAAAATGTATCCTCCTCTGTTTGAAATTTAACACTTTAGTTCAAAATTTGTGTACCTTATTGAAAATTCAAAATTTTTTCTGTAGAAAATTGATCTTTTTGTTTAACAAGTCATCTCTTTTGGTTGAAAATTTAACTAGTTTGTTAAAAATGTGTTTTTTTTTTGTACAAATTAAATTTGAAAACTGACCACTTGAATATTCTATTTTTTTGTTTGGAAACTGATATTTTATCAGTTGAAAATTCATGTATACAAAAAATTTAACTCTTCAGTCGAAAATTAATTTTTTTGGTTGAATTTACAGGACTTAATCTTTGAAAGCTCATGTTATATTCAAGCTAAATAAACTTGATAAATCTTTACGGATTCATGAGATATCTGTAACTAAAAAGGTCCACTCATGTCTGTGTCATGTCACCGGTAATCGGAAATTTGGGGGTAATCCGCAAAGAACGTAAGTTTTTTTCAAGTAAAATCTAAGATACCGTAATATTTATGACAAGCCCCCGCCCTCTCACTTTCTGAATTGTCATACGTAATTTCCAAATGACCCTCTACGAATAATTTAAAATTTAATAAACATGTATAGCATGTATTAAAAGCATAGTTAGAGTTCATCCAAGGACCTCCGCAGTTGTCTGTGGGGAAGGGGAGGTGTAACCCATACTTGTCGCGTCCCCAGGTGGTGGATAGGGGAATGCTCGCTGAAAACAGAGGGTAGGGCTGAAATAAAATAGGCCCGCGGACCAAACACACGATCGGTGACGGTCGCAGCCCACTGGGAGTGCTTCGAACCATGCACGGTCTTTCCGCCGTCATGGTGTAAGGGCTGCTGTGAGCTTGCTTTGCCAAGGTGTAAGCTGCGACCGGGCATATGAAGCCAGCCCCTTCGGGTCTTGATCGGGGAGTGCGTGGTGGCTGCAGGGATCGGAACCTGCAGTGCTTCGGGTGAGTCCGGTCCGTCCGTGTATTCCGGAACCGATTAAACGAAGGTTGAGCCCCAGAGTACTGGGGTAGGACTTAGGTCCGAGGGTATACCCGTTCCCAGCTATTTCGACCCGCCCCTATACGCACGATGCGCTGGTGACTACTTTATTATGGCTTTTAAGTACGGAAAACGGAGAGGGAGCGGGGAGACGAACGTTTAAGAGGAGCTGGACTTCAGCAACTGCTTCGACGTGGTGGATGATGGACCTGATAGAACAAGTGAAGGGTGCTCAAAGAGCCATGACCGTAGCTGGATGTGGGGTTAGAGCCCTAAATCGACAGTTTGGGTTTTATGAGAAGAGCATAAATAGGGTGCTCAGAGAAAAAATAGGCGAGAAGCTCAGAGAGAAGTCTCTCTTGAGCTCCACCTTTAAGGAGAAAACGGCTTCCGTTAGCACGCAGACAGAGCTGCAGAAACAGATGGATGAAGAGAAGAATATGCGTAAGCAACAGAGGGAAATGACACTCAGCCCGCCCAGCAGATCTGGAATCCAGAAGCCAGCCCTGAAAAAGACCAGGACCCAAGAAGGCGTCGCCTGGTCCAAGGTTGGCAGCGGGAGGAGAAAAAAGGAGAGGACTGAGGGAAAGAAGGAGTCTGAGAAGGAGGTGGTGCCTCAAAGGGACATTGTGCCCGATAAGGGGCAAGGAGCTCCCAAGAAGAAGAGAAGGAGAATCCCCCGGGAGCCCGTGATTATCACGCCAGCCCCGGAGATGAAGTATTCGGATGTCTCGAGGGACATCCAGAAGGAAGTCAAGTCTGAGGATCATGGCGTGAATGTCAAGTCTATCAGGCAGACGAGGACGGGCGATGTCCTCATTGAGGTGGGTGGCAAGGCGGAAAAGCGGCAGCACTTCGGTGACGCCATTTCGGGGGCCCTCGGGCAAGACGGGTGTGTCCGACACCTCGTCCCAAAGGCGCAGGTCGTGGTCTACGACTTAGTCGAATCTACGGAAGCTGCTGATGTGGAGGCAGTGGTGAGGATGGCCCTGGGAGAGCAGCTTAGCTCTCCACCTAGGGTAAGCCTCACCAAAACGAGCAACAGAAGCTGCATCCTAACTTTCGTCGAGCTGGATGTGGCCGTTGCTGCCAAAATGGAGAGCCTTGCCCGACTGAAGGTGAGTTGGGTGAACTGCAGGGTTAAAGCACACAGCGCCGAAACCCGGTGCTACAGGTGTCACTCTCTGGGGCACGTTGCCCGAGAGTGTTCTTCGGAAGATCGCAGCAAATGCTGCAGAAAATGCCTCAAAGAGGGCCATAAGGCGGCGGAGTGCCAGAATCTGGTAACACCTCGCCCGCTGGCTACTGCCAGGGTAAAATAGAAGATGCAGAGGAAGAAGTCCCAACCAAGATGTCGAAGGCCGACGAGCACGATGAGCGGTACCACCGCTCTATTGAGGAAGATGCGTACATCTTGGTTGGGACAAAAACTCCGACAAAGAAGACCAGGAGGAGCCCTAGTAGGCTAAGAAACGGCACCCCCTGAAGTAATGCGAAAGCGGTTCCGGGGAATTTTTGCCAAGGAGAAAGGGTGGTGGGTTTTGGTAGATCCCTTGGTGGCATTATTATATCGACGAATATGATTTTGTACAATATATAATTATACGCAATGTATAATTGAATATTGTATATGCCAGGGTCATTGTAGTGATGCGACTAAGATCCCCACACTACCGAAAAGTGCGGACCCTTCTCGGTGTGTGTTTAGCACATTTTTCACCTTCCCTGGTAAGAAAAAAAAATAGTTAGATTTCATAGGTATGACAAAATGGAATTCCGACTAATTATGATTAGCTTTGTACTATTGAAAATAATACTCATTTCCAATGACATCTCTGTTTATTATTCTTCACGCGCCTTGAACGTGGAAGACGACAAACAGTTTTATATCTTACAGACTACAAAATTGTTAGTTGACAAAACTGAAATTTTTTCATACTATTAGGCTTGAATTCTATTGGATGACAACCAGGATCAGCTGTACTTTTTCTAATTATCGGAACAGTTTTTCACATTTAAATAAAAAAATTTTGGTTTTGGGAATTAAAATTATGTTCAAAAATCTTTTTTAGACTTTGAAAAAATCTTTTTCCATACATTAAAACGTAGTTTATAAAAAATGTTGAGGATATTCAAAGTTTGTCGTTCCATTTGAAACAAAAGTCGTAATTTTGGTTCAACTTGTATTAACAATGGCGCATTCTGATACCTGAATGATTTTCTACTATTTTCAAGATTTTTATAAAAAATATTATATTTGGGAAGCCGTAGACTTGACATCAATTATTCTTGCAGTAAATCAAAATCAAATTAAATTAAATGAAATTTCAATCTTAAAAATAAGAAATAATAAAAACGAAATGACTACAAATGTTAAAATACACTAAGGAATACAATGATCTACTGTTAATTATAATTTATTTAAAATATAAAAAACATTTCATGCAAGCCTAGACACGAGGCGTGAATGAAGCAAGGTAGTATATATTAAGGGTGTAAATAAATGTAATTTCACTGGTTTGAAAAAAAAAAACTTTTACATACTTTACGCGCCTCCTCAGAACCAAGCTTCACTTAAATGAGCAGGCTAAAGTTTGTACCTCAGAAATTATGTTTTGGGGATGCCTCCGGAGTATTGTTACAGAATATGAAAAAAATCGTTAGGCCCCCTTTTGAAATGACTCGATATTTGTTGTTTTTTGATCAATTTATGTGATTTTTTTCGAAAGGAACAAGTAATAAGTAACGTTTTCTGTACCAAAAACCTTCAATTTTGCGCCCAAAATAAGTCCCTGTGTGATTAATATTGATTGACTTTCCGATCCCTTTTAGATTTTGAAAAATATGTGGAAGACATCAGTTTTTTCAAGATTTCACAATTCTGGTCCATTTGCAGTAAACATTCTGAAAAACAAAAAGCAAGTCCAAAAATTTCCGAAGAATTGAAAAAGAAAAAAATGTTCAAGCATGAATAGTTCAAAAATTATGACCTCTTAAACTGATTTTTCAGTGGCAAAAACTTAAAATCTTTTTCTTCTTGCACAATATCTCATCCCCTGTACTTCCCACATGAAAGTTGTGTGCAAATAAATTAAGCAAGATTAAATTATCTTGAAGACTAAAAAAAAATTGATTCTAGCTTCTATAGAACAGAAGTTGTAGTCTCTCACTTACATCGTGAAATACTAAATCTCTCGGCATTTTGAACATTATATGAATTTTCGCATGACATGAGTGAATGGGAAATGTATTGAGTTATTACGTTGAAACAAAACAGTTACCATAATTCGATTTCTCAATTTGTAAAAAGAATTCCACAAAAAGCAGCCTGTTATAAGAGACTATAACTTCTGTTCTATAAAAGCTAGAAGCAATTTTTTTTTAGTTTCAAAGATAATATAATGTTCTTTAATTTATTTTCACGCAACTTTCATATAGGATGTACAAGGGATTAGATATTGTGCAAAAAGAAAAAGATTTAGAGTTTTTTTCACTGAAAAAACAGTTTAGGATGTCATAACTTCTGAACTATTCATGCTAGAACATCTTTTTTCTTTTTTAATTCTTTGGACATTTTTGGACTTGCTTTTTGGTTTCTAGAATTTTCACGACAAATGGACCAGAATCTAAAAGGGATCGGCAAGTCCATCAATACTAATCACGCAGGAACTTATTTTGGGCCCAAAATTGAAGGTTTTTAGTACAGAAAACGTTACTTGTTACTTGTTCCTTTCGAAAAAAATCACACAAATTGATCAAAAAACAACAAATATCGAGTTATTTCAAAAGGGGGCCTAAGGATTTTCTTCATATTCTTTAAAAATACTCAGGAGGCATCCCCAAAACATAATTTCTGAGGTACAAACTTTAGCCTGCTCATTTGAGTGAAACTTGGTTCTGAGGAGGCTAGCTTACCTTGGTAGAGCCTCTTCTATATGGGAAGCGTAAACTCGACTACTTCTTGAGATGGTGAATTCATCTTCTCTGCCCAAGGAGAATTTAAGTTCGGACCTGGCAGTGGTAAAGAGGCCTAAAAACTCCCGTGGGTATCGACGACCCGGAAGCCGCAAGGAGAACCACCTTGATAGATAAGAGTTTGTAGATAGATAGAAACCAGCTCCCTAAGCCAAGACGTGAACCACCGTGTTGAGATACCGGGCGACCTTTCAGGGTAAATTTTTCATATATTTATAAGCAAAGCTCTGTAGAGTTTGACCAAATAGCTCGTTAACTACTCGTGGGAACAAAATGAGTTATTTGAGAAAAAAATTTTAAAAAAAGCACTCACGGGGATTTGGCAGCGACCCTTCTGGAAAAAGCATCTTCCTCTGTGAGGATGGAAATTGACGAAGGAGCCTTAGAACATGCTCCGGAATCTATGAGTGAGGAATCATCTATGACTAATCCTGGCGATACTAATGCTGGGGATCATACCAAACGGAAAAACCACGGCCATTCTGATAGCAGCATACGACATGAAATCAGGTAACATAAAGAAAACTGGGCTGAGAGTCCAGCAGTTTTTTTATAGCCAGGCCCTTCAACGTGACCTGTAAGTGGTAACAGTCGCCGAGGGGCTCCCAATAAGCAAACTGGATGATGACCAGGCCAAAGCAATTAAAGCGAAATTAGAAGAGGAAATCAATGTAGTGCAAAATGGAGAAGCCATCCCGAGATTTGAAGATTGCCGCTTTAAAAATGATACTTTTATCTTTATGCGTTCGGACTAAATGTCCCGAACTTGGCTCATTATAGCTGTTAGAGGATTACAACATTAGGTGGAAGCTAAGATCAAAATAATAAACAGCGAAGATCTCCCATGGTCAGTTGAGCTGCTGGCTAAGATATCTAGTGTATCCGTGTAAACAACAGCTGCACTTATAAAGATAGGAATCCAAACCCTCACCTTGAAAGCGGGAGGATGAAAAGTTATCGATCTCAAAGCTATAGGTTGGAGGGGATCAATATAAAGATCCTGTCAAAAACCACAGTTACACCCGTAGACAGAGCTTCGGATTTGTCTTCGAAAAACGTGGAGGAAACAACTGGAGGTTGGAACGGACACCAGATGTCCCACATCCAGCCTGGACTTTATCCAGATAAACCTCCACCACGCTGAAGGACCGTCTGCTATTCCAAGCATACGTTTGACTGCAGAACAAATGGCTTTTGCCTTGAAACAATAACCTTCGGCTTACATGACGAAAGTTAGAAGATTAAATAATGAGAGAGAATCAATAATTTATCATAGTTCCGTAGGAACATCTTGGGCAGCACTTTATGTCAGAGGCGATATCAAATTCATTGGATTACCAATAATCTTTTCTAGAGACTTGGGGGCAATAAAGATTGAGCACCATTTAGGGGACAGGCGCTAACCTATCATGATTTTTTCAGCGTGCCTACTATTCGACTTTCACGACACACCATATGAGGAATAGGGAAATCTGGTGAACTACTGCTGCATAAACACTGGCAATTGTTCATCGGATGTGGTGCCAACACACATCATTCAACTCGGGGTAGTAAGGACACTTACCGTAAGGGTAATTTCTTATTAGATTACCTCTTAACTACTAATTCGACTGTATTGAATCAGAGTGATACACTCACCTTCGTGACATCTAGATGTCGTAGGGTAACTGATTTGATCTAATTTTCAAAAAGTATTATCAAAGTGTTCAAGGGATGGCATGTATCATCGGATACGCACCTACCGGATCCTAGACAAATACGCTTCTCCTTGACAGACGATAAGGCTGAGGTTCAAAGGTATTGGAACCCTAAAACAACTGACTGCGATACTTCTAGGTGGAATCTCAGCAGTTTATTGGGCGCTATAACAGGCAAATTGAAGTCTATCGAATAAATAGAATTTGCTCTTAACATCCTACAAGAAGGGATAAACAAAGCAAATGAAGACAACTGTCCTGTACTCATTAAGAAAACAAACCAGGGTGTATCCTGGTTGAGTCCTAGACTGGAGGACCTGAAAAAGGACACTTAAAGCCTTTTTAACTAGGCTAAAAGAATGGGAATTGGGAATCGTACAGATAAACCTCAACAAGGTATAATAATGAGATAAGGAAGGCCAAAGCAATCATCATTCAGAAGCCGGGTAAGGATTCTTACTTTGAGGCGAAACCCTTCACAGCGATCAGCTGCACTTGAAAGAGGAAATCCTAACGGCAAAACCTCTCCATTGAAATTGATTTGCCTCTCAAAAGGACAGATCTACCGTTGAAGCTCTCATGAGTACATCTCCCGCATTAATAATACAATGCGAGAAGGTGAAGAAGCAATTGCAGCGCTTCCAGACATGAAGGCAGCATTTCGTAACACTCCAATTGAATCCATATACTGTTCGGTTGGAACGCACGGAGTTAGTGACACGGTCAAGAGGTGGGTGCACGCTATGTTAAAAAGCAGAACGGTACATCCTTCGCTACATGGTAATGAAGTGGAGACTAAAGTTTCAAGGAAATGCCTACTGGGAGGAGTTACTTCATCCACCCAGAGGGCGCTCGTCATTAGGCACCTGAATCGTCTTTTAAAAAAATCGGATTTTCACAGCTGAAGCTATGTAGATGACCTGGCGATCATGGTAACAGGAAAGCATGAGGGTACCTTAGTGGAACTTATGCATTTGCGCTCAACATAGTAGAGCAATGGTGGAGAGACCGTTGTTCATCCGTTGACTTGGACAAGACGACACTCATGCATTTTACCAGAAAAAGGAAGCTTCCTGACCTTTGAAATCTTCAGTTCTATGGTAGGGAAGTAGAATTTTTGAAATCAGCAATCAGGAAAACCTGGGGCATGAAACCCAGTATTACTCACTGGTCATATATATAGTGATAGTTAGACCCATAGTAGCATATGCATCAACGATCTGGTTGTCAAAGACTGAACTAATCAGTACTATAAAACAACCGAAAAGCCTCCAAAGGGTTTTCTGCTTGGAGATCACGGGTGCTATGAAAACAACACAAACTCCAGCTCTTGAGTTAATTCTGGACATCCCGCCGTTGCACCTGTTCTTAAGGAAGATTGCGGAAGCGGAAATATATACTTCTATTAGGAGGCAATCTTGGTGATGTTGAGGAGACAGATCTATGTATCAGTAAGCGCATGCTATTTAAGGATGATATTCTCGCTATGCAAACTGATGTTCTCTTGAGGAAGTTTTCCTCCATGGAACCCTTCAAGGTCTTCTTCCCTAAAAAGGAAGAATAGCATGATTTAGGAAGAAGAAAGAATTATTTACACCAGGAGGTCTCGTTTGGTACACAGACGGTTCTAAGGACTCTTTAATAACAGGGCCTGAAAGCTATGGGAAGAAGCCCAGGGCTAACATAACAACAGCACTGTGCACATTTCCTAATGTTTCTCAGACTGACATCTGAATAGAAAACCCAAAAAATCGTGTATTCTAAGAATTTCATATCTGGTACATGTACTAAGAGAACTAATGAACTCTTGAACATGGAAAAAAGGAAGATTAATGTCGTGGTAGAGATGGTTGCTGGACACGGACGACTGAGAAAAGACTTAACCAATATAATGATTGGAAACAACAATTGTTGCCGAAAGTGTGATTTTCGTAAAGAAACAGCTCATCACATACTTTGTGAATCTGATGCACTGACCTGTCTCATGAATAAATACTGGAAGGATTAATTTCTCGAATCGGAAGGCTCTCATGACATCTAAAAATCAGTGTATGTCTTTATGGTGAAGACTGACATCATGGAAGATGCTATCAGCATTTATTGTCCTGCCCTTCCATATAATAATATGATATAACATTCTGATAATTCTCATTTGCAACATGTATCAAATATAACCAAATATCAATAAGTTGAATATTTTTAAGTTTATTTATAAAGATTGTATGTTCAAAAATATTTGGCATCTTGCAAAACATTATAATAAAGGTAACATGTTACTGAAAGTTTAATTAAAAACTTTTTCAAAATAAAAAATAAGGGAAATATCTATTTATTTTCATTTTTGTACTGACTTCATTCTTTTCTTTTTAGGTCGAGAATCAAACTCCATCGTTGAAAATTGAACTACTTTATTTTAAAAAATTAGGATCTTTGTTGAAAATTATTAATTTATTTCCTGTTGAAAATTCAACTGTTTTGTAAAAAAATCGTCTTTTTCCCTTAAAAACTCAACTATTTTTTCGAAAGTTCAGTTTTTGTTGTGCAAAATTCATATTTTTTGGTTGAAAATTCATCTTTTTTGGTAGAAAATTAATGTTTTCGGTTGAAGATTAATCCATTTGGTTGGAATTTTTGCATCTTGTTAAAAAATCGTCTTTTTTGACAGAAAATCAATTTTTTTTGTTAAAAATGAAGAGAAAAAAATGTTTGAAATTGAAATATTTTTTCAGTGAAATATCAACGTTTATATTGTTCAATGAAAATTCATATTTTTAGTTGAAGAATGTAAAATCTTGGTTCTGTTTTGTATAGAAAACTCATCTTTTTTCTAAAAAATTTGACAGAAAATTGAACTATGTAATGGAAAATTCAAATTTTTTGTAAAAGATTCGGTTTTTTACTGGAAAATAATTTTTTCAAATAAAAATTTAACCATTTCATTTTTGCCTCAGTTTTTTTTTCAGTTCAGAGATTTAACTATTTGTTTGAACATTTCGGAAATTAATCTCAGAGGTTGAAAATTCAACTATTTGGGGAAAAATGTATGTATCTGGATGAAAATTCCTTCTTCAGGTTAAAAAATAATTGCAATAACTTCAAATTCTTTTAGTCTTCAAAATTCAAGAGTTTAGTAGAAAATTCGACTTTTTTGTAAAAGATTAGTTTTTTTTATATTTAAAATTCTTTTTTTAAACGAAAATTCAACTATTCCTTTTTTGTTAAAAAGTCGATCTTCTTATTTAAAAAATTAAACTATTTGATTGATAATTTATGCTTTTTTTTTAAATTCGTCTTTTTGGCAGAAAATTAATATTCCTGGTTCAAAATTCAACTATTTGCTTAGAAAGGTATGTATTTTGTTAAAAAATAATTTCCTTGTTTGGTAAGATTTCTTCTTTTTAAGATTTGAAAATTTGATGTACGGCTATTCGTAGTATTTAGAAAACCGATCAATTTATCATCATGACTTTTTTTGCTGAAAATAAAATTATCAGAGTTATAGCATTTACAAAATTTTTAAAATCAAACGACAATCAAAATTTTAAGCCAAACAACGCACGATATAAAAAACAGTCAGAAAAAAAACTTTGCTTTTGGAAAACGCTACAAGATTATTATAACAACTTTTTGAATTTTCTTGAAAAATCGAAAATTCAAATTTTGATCGCACAAAAAATAATGAAAAATCAAAAATTCCATTTTGTCTTTAAACTATGCAAGATACGAAAAAAGGTGAAGATACCAAAATAGTTCTGCCAAAAAGGATCTACAAATTTATCAATAAGCAATTCTTGATAGAACGCGTAGTTTTTGTTTTATTCGTGAAAAATATCATTGAAAATAAAGAAATTAAATTTTTGGAAAAACGACACAAGTTACGAAAAAACATTAGTGAACTAAAATTGTGCACCCAAAACACATCTACAAATTTTTTGAAAATCACTTTCTGATAGGACGCGTAGTTTTGGTTTTACTCATAAAACATTACATTAAAAATAAAAATGATAAATTTCTGGAAAAACGACAAAAGGTACGAAAAAAAATTGATAGACAAAAGTTGTTTACCCAAAAAAGAGATACAAATTTGTTATAATTTATTACATTCTCATCATTTATGATTCAGAAATTTTCAGAATTGTCCGAAATTGGACACGACAAAATCAAAATTTTGAACCGAACGACGAAAAATACGAAAATTAAGTTTTTAAGGAATCCGTATTATCATCAGAGAATAACAGAAATTCCTAACGTCTTTTCAGACTAGATGGAAATGTACATAAAAATTATTTCTTAATAATTTTTGTTTGAAAAAAGATCTTCTCTTCTTCTGAAGCAGAAGATCTTTCTCAGAAACAAATTATTTGAAAATCATTTTTAATTTATATTTCCATCTTAAAGGAGAAGATCGTTTTTCAAAAAAAAATTATTTAAAAATAATTTTTAATTCATATTTCCATCTAGTCCAAAGGAGAAGATCTTTTTCCAGAAAAAAATTATTTAAAAATAATTGTTTATTTTATATTTCCATCTAGTCCAAAGAAGAAGATCTTTTTTCAGACAAAAATCATTTTTAATTTATATTTCTATCTAGTCTAAAGGAGAATATCTTTTTCAGACAAAAATTATTTGAAAATAATTGTTAATTTATAAAAGGAGATCTTTTTTCAGAAAAAAAAATGATTTAAAAATAATTCATATTTATATTTCCATCCAGTCTGAAAAGACGTTTCAAATTTTTGTTATTCTCTGATGATAATACAGATTCCTTGAAAAAATTGATATGTCCCACCTTGCAAAATAATGCGTGTATTTTCTGAAAAAAGTTTCTTCTCTCCATCTCTCTAGTAGCTTAATGGGAAAGCACCCGACCGGCAATCAGAAGTTCTGTGGTTCGATTCCCAGCGGAGCAAAAGGAGATCTTTTTCAGAACAAAAATTATTTAAAATTAACTTTTTAACTGAAAATTAAAGTTATTTAGAAAGGAAATTCAAAAATATAAACCTAAAAAACTTAAATTGTGTAACATAATTGCACAACAAGACTGAAAGTGAATTAAAATTTTTTTCATAACTTAGCTTCTTGGTTGAAAATACACGTAATTTATTTTAAATTTGTTCTTTCTCTGTTGGAACAAAACATTCTTGGTTAAGAATTCATCTTTTTTGTTAAAACTACATTTATTCAGATTCAAATTTAGCTATTTAAAAAAAAAACTTTTATTTTGTTTAAAAAAATTAATTACTTAGAACGCAAATTCAACTAATCTATTTTTATTGCAAATTTCAATTTTTTTAGTTGAAATTCATATATCTTGTTAAAAAGTCGTTTTCTTGTATAAAAATTAAAATTTTCGACTGAAAATTTTATTAATTTAATGTTGTTTGAAAATTAATTTTTCTCCATTGAAAGTTCGAAGATTTTTTTAAATATTCAACTACATGACTGAAAATTTAATTGTCTACTGTCATGAAAATTAATTTTCGGGTCACAGATTCATTACTTTAGTAAGAAATTCATTTCTTCGATTGTAGATTTGAATATTCTGTTAAAAATTTTACTTTTCTGTTTGTTTGAAAATTAATTTTGTAACTGGGAATTTAGGTATTTCATTTTCAGTCAAATATTTATCTTTTGCAGTTAAAATTCTTCATTGTTTATTTTTTTCCATTCCTTGGATGATTCTCTACTATTTGTAAGGTTTATATGAAAATTATTATATATAGAAAGTAGTAAAGTTGTTCCTAATCATTCTTTTATCAAATTTAAAAAAATGAAATAAAACAAATATTTTCGGCGAGTCTAGACACGAGGCGTGGATAAAACAAGGAAAAATAGATAAGGTGTGAATAATTTTAATTTCACCGTTTTGAAGAGAATAAAGTTTGAAATACGTTACCTTGGTGGAGCTGACGTAGTCTATTTACAAGTATGACAAATATGCCTTGTAATTGCTTCAATAAAGTTGAAAACTTTACACACTGGTCTTTTTTTGAGAAATTTTTCGATCACTTTATCATTATATCCATTTTTAATAATTATGAAATAAAAAATTTGGAATTATAATAAAATTATAATTTCTTGTATCTAGAGGCAATCTTTTGACATAAATCATTCAAGATATTTTTTAAGGCAAAATAACAATTAGATCTGATTTCTGAGGCTGAAAATATAAAAATTAAAATGTTATTATTATTCTTTATAATAAAATTAACTAAGCAAATAATTTCCAGAAGAATTTTCTTTATCGCGCTCTGAATTTTTATAATATTAACAGAAGCGGAATGGAATTTAATATTATTTCAAAGTTTTCAAGCGATTTTAAGAAATTTGAAAAAATGTAATTGGATTGCCAAAAATTTTTCAATTTTTATGAGAAAATTGCAAAGCATTTTCATGGAATTTCAATAGATATAAAAAATTACTAAAAATTAAATTTTTTTTTATAAATATCAAAGAATTTCACTAGAATTGAGGGTTTTCGTAGCATTTCAACGATTTAGAGAGATTTTCAAATATTTCAAGATTTAAATATTTTCAGGCTTTTAAAAATTCCATGCGGTTAAAAAAATTAAAAAGATTTCAAAGGTTTTGTGATATTTTTTTTTAATATTTCAAGGAATTTTGAGAGGATTAGAAAAACGTGGAAAAAAGTGCAAAGGATTTTAATGATTTGAAGGAATATATCAATATTCCCGTTCAGTTTTAAGGAATGTTCTAAAATTTTCGAAGATATTCAACTATTTAAAATTTTTTTTTTCGAATATTCATGCATGGCGCCCGAAAATTTGTTCGAACCCATACAAAAATAAATCAATTTTTGTTTTTTTTTGAAAAAAATTATATTTAGATGGCGCAAGCACCATAAAGTTGAACCCGTATTTCTCATAAGAAAAAAAGACGTTTCAGCAAATTTTATTCAGAATCGTCAATATTAGCTAAATCCAGTTGAAACTCAACATTTTTTTTTTAAATAAGTCATAGTATATGAATAAAATATCACCATTTGAATATTACACTCACAAGTATGTTTTATAGGATCCCAAAAAACCCCCATGAGTGAAAAAATGGGTTTCACGAGCTTTTAGCGCTAATTACGATTTTTTTGCGGTTCATTCAATGCAGATTGTTCTTAATACATTAAATACTACTTTGAACTAATAACAAGATGTTAACATAAATTGTTTAAACAATTTTTTTTTGTTTGGCATTTTTCTCTTAGAATAGAAATAGAAAGTCGCGGTTTGTTAAAAAATGTTTCACTTTTTGTCAAATTTTCAATAAGAGTTAGGTTATTATTATACTCAATTAACATCAACAAACATAATTGTTCAAACAACTTATTATTATTTTTAATAATATTATCTTAGAAGAAGGCTAGAAAATAGCAGTTTTTTCTAAAATTTTCCACTTTTTGTCCAATTCTTAATTAGAGTGAGGTGAACAATTAATCGGAGTTAAAAAAATTGATTGTTTAAACAATTCATTATTATTTTTAATAATATTCTATTTGAATAGTGCCAGAAAGTTGCGGTTTTTTCTAAAATTTTAAACCATTTGTCTACTTTTACTTAAAGTCAGTTATTAGTTAATTGAATTGAGCTAAAATGATCATTTAAACAAATTATTATTGTTTATAACTATCTTCTGCTTTACAATGGAAGATTGTTGCAGTTTTTGCTGAAATTTTCAACTTTTCACCCACTTTTTACTCAGTAAATTATTATTATATATTATTTATTATATATTATTATATTATTATATATACATATTATTATAATATAAATATATATATGATTATTATTATAATAGTTATGAACAATAATAAATTGTTTGAACAACTTTATGACGTAAAAACTGGGTCAAAAGTTAAAAATTTCAGAGAGAACCACAAATTTTTGGCATTATTCAAATTGGATATTATTAACAATAATCATAAATTCCCGTGCAGAAATTTTGATCTGGCCCCGATCGGGGCCAGACTGGGCCAAATCGGGCCCAGATCGGGAATTCTGATCGGGGCCAGATCGCGGATGAAACACACGCCCAGGCCGGGGCCAGGTCGGGACTCCCGATCGGGAAACCCGGTCGGTGCCCGATTGGTACCCGATCAGTCTCATTATAATCCATTTTATGAATTTCGCGAATAAAGAGCAAATGATAAATTATAAACTATTATTTATTTAAAACCAAAATAACATACATTTAATTTAAGTAAACTCGAAACTAGTGCATGGTCCTCTCCTTTCGACGGCCACCCCAATCTTTGGAATTTCCAATAATGGTTTCAATGTTGCTTAGAGCCTCCTCCTCCGTGATTTAAAATTTAGCACAAATAACAGCTGCAAATATATGTAATGGCATCATTATTTTGAGTTAAAATTAAAGTAGTACGGGCACCTCAAGAACGGGTTTCAGACAAAAATGTTTAATTATACTTTTAAGAAACGTAAGATTATTGTAGATGGTATAAATTGCCAGGACAAGGTTTGCTTTTTATGAAAAAATGTTAAATAACCTGAAATAATTCATATGATGAAAATTCATCTTTTCGACTTAAAAATTCAACAGTTTTGTTGAAATTAAATGTTCTTATTGTTGTTACAAATTTGTCTTTTTTATTAAATTCAACTGGTTGAAAATTCGTTTTTTTTCATGAAAATTAGTTTTGTAAACTGTAATTTTGACGATTCATCTATATGGTTGAGTATTTGACTTTTTGGCTTAAAAATTTAACTACATACTTTATTAAAATTTCATCTAGTTTCTTAACGTTGGAAGTTGAACTACTTAGTACAAAATTTTATTTGTTTGTTGACAAATCGTCTTTTATTCAAAAATTGAACTATTTTGTACAAAAATCTATTTTTGTTGGTTGAAAAATGAATTTTTTCAATTGAAAATGTAACTATTTCATTTCTGGTTGAAAATTGAGTTTATGAGTTCAAAACTCGCCTTTTTTGTGGTAAATTAATGTCCCTGGCTGAAAATTCATCTATTTTCTGAAAAATTTGTATTTTTAGGTTGAATTGAACTGTTTTTGATTTAAAATTAACACCTTTT
>CAKNYM010052641.1:431465-457806 GCA_932195095.1 Andricus curvator | reverse complement strand
GGTTGAATTGAACTGTTTTTGATTTAAAATTAACACCTTTTTTGACTGAACATAAAAATTGCTTGTTTAAAAGTTGAAGTTTAAATTTAAACTTGTTCATAAAAATGAAACAATGTGGTAGAAAATGACATTTTTGTTGAAAATTCATCTTTTTTGTTATAAATTTAATAATTTAGTTAAAAATACATATTTTTGGATTGAAAATTCAACTAATTAGTTGAAAGTTGAACTACCGTGTTAAATATTTACTTTTTTAAAAAAGATTCACCTCTCTGGTTGAAAGTTAAACTTTTTTGTTGAAAATTTGTGATTTTTTGTTGTTAAAAGTTAATTTCTTACCTGCAAATTTAACTATTCCATTTTTGGTCTTCATTGACAATTCATCTATTTGTTTAAAGATTCAACTTTTCGGGTTGAAATTTCAACTGTGTTCAGAAAATAAGCCTTTTTACTTTAAAACTGAACTATTTCGTTAAAAGTTAAACTAAATTCTCCAAAATTAGCTATTTTTGCTTGACAATTCAAATATTTGATTGTTAATGCAACTGTTTGGTTGAAAATAATTTATTTTAGTTAAAAATTAATTTCTTTTCGTTGAAAATGTATCTTTTTGGGTTGAAAATTCAACTTTTTTGTTGATAATACAATATATTTCGATTTCAAATTATAGGGATCTAAAGTGTTTCACATTGAATTCAATATTCGGTATTTACAAAAACAATCCAAAATTGGTAAAATAATTTAGATTAATAATGATTAAAATGGTCCCGAGAAAATAAAATAAAAACAGTTTTTCCAATTTTCAAATTTGACAAGCGCCCCACGTGCTCTCAGAACCGTTACGTGTCAACGAAACAAAAAAAAGTGTAAAAAGTATTCAGTAAATTACCTTGCTCTTCCTCCTTGGCCCAAACGTAATACACAAGAAAAGGCAGGAGAATAAATCGTGTTGCTAAATTTCCCATTTTGCATGGTCCACATTGTTTTAACTGTTTCAACGTGGCAATTGATCACCCATCATGTCACTCACATTCGTCAAAACTGAATAAAAGATAACAAAGATGGAATAACAAGACTACCGTGTAATAAGGAAGTAATTGTGAATCTACTATTCATACCTGAAACAGCGTTGATGTCAGTCAGAAATTGACTTTTAAGTGGATCCA
Organism: Andricus curvator; assembly: GCA_932195095.1. Classification (NCBI taxonomy): domain Eukaryota; kingdom Metazoa; phylum Arthropoda; class Insecta; order Hymenoptera; family Cynipidae; genus Andricus; species Andricus curvator. The sequence goes on along the minus strand of CAKNYM010052641.1, from coordinate 456,640 downwards.
AATTTTCTGGCTCGTCCGAATTAAAAAATTGAACAGATTGGTCAATATTAACTTCAGGATCACTTACATTACCATCTATAATAATTTCATTTACATTTGTTGAGAAAAGTCAAGTTAATTTATGGTTAATTTATTTGTGGTTAGGTGTCAATGTGCCGCAGAGCGTAATAATTACTTACTTTCATTTTCCTCACGCAGGTTTCGAGGTATACTGGGCTAGTGCTCGATGCATCCGAAAAAGTGGCGTACTTGCCTTAGGCATTTTCAAAAGTAAAATATAATAGAATATTACAAACGAGTAATATTCGAAATTCACTGCACATCAAAAAACAATACCCAGCACTAATTCTGTGAGCGCATCGAGATGGCGTTTCAGTAGGAAATCGGTCTGGCCCGGTCTGGCCCAAGTATGGGCCACAGAGTTGTACCGATCAGGGCCAGATCGGTATTACGTACGAAATCGGGCGATTTCTGCACGGGTTGTTCAAGCAAATCATTCTGTTATCTTTCATCAATTGGTACATCATTTTAATTGAAAATTGGACAAAAAGTGGCAAATTTTTGAAAAAACCGCCACTTTCTAACACCATCAGAAGAAAAAATTGCTAAAAACAATAACAAATTATTAAAAAAATTTATTTCAATATCTCATTATCAGAATGAAGCAGTATTTTATGTAGTAGAAACAATTTGCATTCAAAAAACCGCGAAAAAATCATAATTAGTGTAAAAAAATCGCAAAACCCATTCTTTCACTTATGGGTTTTTTTTTGGTACCATATACAACAGAGTTATGGAAGTGAAATTTGGAAAGAAATATTCTACGTATAATATACGGCTAATTGTAAAGAAAACTGTTAAATTTTAGTTTAATTTAGCTAATATTGACGATTCTGAATAAAATTTACGAAAACGCTTTCTTTTTATGGGAAATACGTGTTAAACTTCATGGGGCTTGCGCTACATCTGAACATCATTAAAAAAAAAAAAAAAAAAAAAAAAAGGAATTGATTTTTGTGTGAATTCGAACACATTTCCGGGCGATATTCTTGAAAATTCGAAAAAAAGAATTCCAATTTTAAAGGATTCTAAAGGATTTTATTAGATGTCCGAGTAGTTGAATAATTTTAAGGGTTTCTAAAACTCTCAAATTATTGTTATAATTTTCCAGGATTCGAGGAAATTTCTTTAGATTTCATAGAATATCCCGGATTTTTTTTGGTTAAAAATGATACTTTTTAGTTGTTAAGAATTCAACTATTTTGTTGAAGATTCCTCTTTTTTGGTGCCAAATTAATCCTCTTGATTAAAAATACATGGAAATTTTGTATCTACTTTGCTAACAAATTAATTCTTAGAACCAAAAATTTAAATATTAGATTTTCAGTTGGAAATTTCTCTGAAAATTCATCTGTTCGCTTGAAAATTAACTTTTCAACAGGAAACGTAAGTATTCCATTTTTAGTTTTAAAGTGATCTTTTTGAGTTGAAAATGCAACTAATTGGCTAAAAATTCATATAATTTGTTTCAAGTTTGCTCTTTCGTGTAGAAAACTAATATTTTTAGTTAAAAATTAATTTTCTTTGTTAATATTTTTAAATTTTGTGTTGAAAATTCTCTTTTTTTCTTTTGAATATTTAACTATTTTGTTAAAAATTCCTCTTCTTTGGTACAAAAATAATCTTCTTGCTTTACAATTAATCCTTTTTGGTTGAAACTTCATTCATTTGGTTAAAAATTTATCTATTGTGTTGAAAATTCTTTTTCTTTTGCTTAAGAATAATTCTTTTAATAAAAAATTTAAGTTATTACATTTTTACTTGAAAATTTATTTGGAAATTCATATGTTTCATTACCAATTCAATGTTTTGGTCATAAATGTATTTTCTTCGTTGAAAATTTAACACTTTTATGGCAGATTCTATTTTTTTTTTTTGTAAAAATTGAAATTTTTTTGACTAAAAATGTAACTTTTTCATTTCTGGTTGAAAATTTATGTTTTTAGTTGGAAATTCAACTATCTTCTCGGACAAAAATTCTTCATTTCGGTTAAAAATTCAAATTTTTGGTTGTTGAACATTCTCTTTTTTTTTTGTGAAAATTTAACTATATTTGTGAAAATTCCTCTTCTCGCTTGAAAATACAGCCTTTTGGTTTAGAACATTATTTCTTCGATTGATAATTGTCAACCGAAGAAAATGCTTTTTTCTTGCTTGAAAATTAATTATTTTGACTAAAAATTTATATATTACATTTTTGAATCAAAATTCAAGAATCTTCTTGAATAAAAATTCTTCCGTTCGGTTAAAAATTCAACTTTTTGGTTGAAAATTCGCTTTTTTGTTGTGGAAAATTTAACTATTTTGTTGAAAATTCGTCTTTTTTGGTACAAAATTAATCTTCTTGATTACAAATAGATCCTTTTAGGTTGAAACTTCTTTTCTTTGTTTGAAAATTTCAATACTTTATGGAAATTTTGTTTTTTCTTTGCTTACAAATTAATTCTTGGGACAAAAAATGTGAACACAACATTTTCGGTTGAAAATTTCTCTGAAAATTCATCTGTTAGCTTGAAAATTAAATATTCAACTGAAAATGTTAGTATTCCATTTTTAGTTTTGAAGTGATCTCTTTTAGTTGAAAATTCAACAGCTTCGTTGAAAATTCATGTTATTTGTTCAAAGTTTGTTCTTTCTTTTAGAAAATTAATATTTTCGGTTGAAAATTAATTTCCTTTGTTGAGGATTTAACTCTTTCGTTAAAAATTCTTTGTTTTTTTGTTATAATTTAACTTTAAAAATTAAAAATGTAACTTCCATTTTTGGTTGAAAAGTGATTTTTTTGGTTGAAAAATCGAAGTCCTGGGTTGAAAATTCATGTAATTTCTTCAAGGTTTGCTCTTTCTTGTTGAAAATTTACACTAATATAAAACCATTTAGAAAAATGATTTACATTTGTTGAAATAATAAAAAAATGCTGCAAATTATAGAAAAATCATTTTTTTTTTTCATTATAAAATTGTTTGAAAGTGCAGTTCTTAAGAAAATTCAATCTTATCTTTCTCAGAAAAATTGCCCACATCAAGAACCCACATAAAACCCCCCAGGTTTTTCAAAGGCATGTTGATTTTTCAGTATTTGTTTGCATTTTTATACATGAGAGAGCGAATGATAAAAAAAATGATTTAAGTTCTTGTTTTTCAAAAATCTTTCTTCTTGATAATTGTATATAATAAATTAAATGTGTCGGTTAGAATTCCTGAAAGTTGATAAAAATAGCAGGAATTGATTAAGTTAATCTTCACAAGCAATTTCTGAATTCTGTTGACTCATTCATTTCTCTGTCAGAAAAAATGAAGATTTCTGCTGTTAGTCAATTACTTGCATTCGCGGGATTCCTGAATTTTGACGGTGAGAGTAATATAATAATAAAATTTATATTTATAATAAATATTATGAAATATTTCAAAATAAAATTTTTTTAATTTAACAAAATCTAAACGGGTAGCGCAAACGGCACTAAAAATCACTAATTGTAGAATAAAAAGCGTTCAATGTCACAAAGATGCCATGAAAAGTTTTTGGCTCATTACAAGTTTTTGAACATTAATTTTTTCTGACTTAGGAAGTTTTAAGAATATTATGAAAAATTAAAATATTTCAAATAATTCAGAAGAATTTTTTAGAAGTTTTGTTCATTTGTATATATATTTAATTTTGATACGTGAATTGAACACAAAATATAAAAAAATGAAAAAAAAATGAAACAGACATATGGCCTCTAATATTCTTAAATTCAAAAGCTTCGGGAATGTTCCAAGTCGTAATTTTCATTTAACTTCAATTGACTCTTTTAATCAGCTCATTTTATTCCCTGAATGATTATATACAATTTTTTAGTTTTTTATAAAAATTGTTATATTTAGGAAGTAGTAGAGTTATTCCTAATTATTCTTTTACGAAATTAAAAATAAATTGAACTAAACAAATATTTTCGGCGAGGCTAGATACAAGGCGTAAATAAAGCAAGGAAAAATAGGTAATAAATAATTCTAATTTCACAGTTCTGAAGAAAAACAAACTATTAAATACGTTACCTTGGTGTAGCTGATGTAATCTATTTACAAGTATGGCAAACATGCCTCGTAATTGCTTCAATAAAGTTGAAAATTTTACACAATCTCCTTCTTTCAAGAAAATTTTCCATAAATTTATCATTATTTCCATTTTTAATCAATATGAAAGAAAAATTTGAAATAATTCGATTTTGAATTGAATGGTAAAACAAAATCTGAGATCAACATAAAACATCTTTTTCCAATTCATATTAATTATAATAAGTGTAAGAATAATGATTTGCAAAATTAGAAAGGATGCTCTCATTTTATAATTATAATTTCTTGTACCGAGAGGCAATCTTCTGATATAAACCATTCACAATATTTTGTATGACAAAATAAAAATTAGATCTGCTACCTGAGGATTAAAATTTGATTATTATTATTCTTCATGATACAATTAACTAAACAAATTGTTACAAGAATAATTTTTTTGTGCGCCTTTAGTGTCTACAATATTGACAGAAGCGGAATGGGATTTAATATTATTTCAAAATTTTGAAGCGATTTTAAGAAATTTGAAAAAATTTAATGGGATTGCAAAGAATTTTCAAAACTTGATAAGGGTTTTATAGGATTTGATGGGATTCGCAAGATTTTACGGTATTTTTTAATTATTTCAAGGAACTTTACTAAATTGCGAAGGACTTTGAAGGGGGTTTCAATAGATATCAAAAATTATTGAACATTTCAAAATATTTCCATAAATATCAAATAATTTCACAATAATTAAGGATTTTTGTGGGATTTTGAAGATTTAAAGAGACTTTCAAATATTTCAGGAGATTTACAGGATTTACAAAATTCCATGCGGTTTAAAAAATTAAAAATATTTCAAAGGGTTTGAAATATTTTTGGGGACTTTCAAATATTGCAAGGAATTTTTTGAGAATTCTAACAGATTTTATCAGATATTCAAAGTTGAATTTTTTTAAGGGATCTTCAATGCTCTCAAATTATTTCTATAATTTTCCAAAACTTGAGAAAATTCCTTCAGATTTCGTGGAATATCACGGGTCTTATTTATCATAATAATTTCAATTTTCATTTTATTGTTTAATTGAAAGTTAATTATATGTATTAATTTAAATAGAACATCAATTAGTTGAATATTTTTATGTTTATTTATTAAAATTATATGTTTAAAAATCATTTCTAGGTTGCAAAACACGGTAATAAAATTAAAAAATTTATTTAAGTTTATATCCTATTTTTGATTAAAAGTTAATTGTTTTAAATTGATATAAATATAATTTTTATAAGATTCCTGGGAAATTAAAAAAAAAAAAAAGATTTTTAAATATTTCAGATATGTAAAAAAAAATCTTTAAGATTTTAAAGAACATTTTTTTATTTCACAGGATTTTACAAAATATCAGGAAAACTTCGAGTCTTTTTAAGAGATATTTAGGACTTTTAGAAGTTTTAAAGAAATCAAAAAATATTTGATAAATTTTCAGAAATGTTTCCAAGTTTTAAAATATTTTTAGCTATTGAAGACCTCTTCAATTTCTCAAATTATTTTTAACTGACTCGATTTTTTTTTTCAATTCTGAAAATCATTAAAAACGTAAAAAACTTGCCTTTAAATCTTCAAAATTTTCCCAGGAATTTCATTACAAAATTTTTATTCTATTGGAACCTCTTAACATTCTTTTATAGGTTCTAAAGGTTTGTTCGAAGTCTTTAAACATTTACATTTCTTATAATTTTTTAAAGTTCAAAATTATTTTGGAATGTCTTCAAATCTTCTAAATATTTCTTAAATTTACTCGCTTATTTTCAATTTTTAGCTTACCAAATTGAAACATTTTGCTTCAATATCTCCTACCTTCAATTTTGAAATTTTAGGAAATCGTTAAAAAAATTTTGAAGTCTTTTCCAATTTTCTTCAAAGCTCATTTTGAACAATAAAAAATTACTGCAAATTTTCTCACGAATCTCAAGAAAATTCTTTTTTCAATCTTGTTAAAATTTCTAAACCTTCTAATCTTTTAAAATTATTCAAATTTTCCCTGATTCTTTTAATTCTGTAAAATTAAAAAAATTGCCTTAAAATCATTTAGATTCTTCTTTGACAATTTTAGAACATCACGAATTTTTTTTTATTTTCTTGAAACCTTAGAAATTTCCTAAAATATCTGCATAAGTTTTAATTATTTTTGAATCGTTTCGAAACCTCTAGATATCTCTCAAATTTACTCAAATGTTTTCTAAAGTGATCTAATACGGCAAAATTGCAAAATTTTGCTTTAAAATCTTTTACACTCTTTTTCAAAATTTTAGGAAATGATCTCAAATTTTTTGTAACCTTTTTCAATTTTCTCTTATAATTCATTAAGAAAATAATTAAAAATTTTCCCATGAATCTTAAGAGCATTTTTTAAATACTTTTGACACCCTGCAAAATTCAGTTTACCTAAAAATTGTTTATATCCTCAGAAATTACAAAAATTGTCTTAACGACTTGCATATTCTTTTTCCACACATTTTGAAATCTTCAAAACTTCAAATTATTTTGAATTAAACCTGAACCATTCAAAATTTTTCCAGAAGTCTTAAAAAAAACTGATCTCAAATCTGTGAAAATTATTAAAATCTTCTTAATTTTTTTCGAATTTTTCAAAATAAGTTTTTGTCCATAATTTAATTTTCCTTATCTCTTTGAAAATGTAAAAATGTTTACAAATTATAATGTGGTATCAAAATGTTACTCTGATTGGCCCCTGACTCTCGCAACGAAGTCGCAACGAAGCGGTGGGGACACCGTACCCCGTGCTGCCTTCCTTCGATTTCGAGCGTCTCGCGCCATTTTGATACTATTTTGCCGAATATTTAATTATAATATCACAATTTAAAAATAATAAAATACGCGACATTAAATAACTTAAATTCCTAAATTAATTCTACAATCAATCAGAAGAAAATTATCGTTAAAAATAAGAATTACAATTGGCTAGCCTTTGAAAATTAATAGTAAAAATCTATTTACAATAAATGAATAGCAAATCTATTTACAAATTATTGTGAGAATAAACTAAATATTAAAATGAATCTATTTACAAATTATTATAAGAGTAAATTCAAAATAAATTCAATGGTAAAAAACCGCAGTTATAGCCTAACCCTTAAATTAATTAAAAGATCTTCCTTTAGATAATATCATGCTGTTTATAAATTTTTTTTGCATCATAAAGAAAATTTAGAGACCCGCATTAATTATTTCGCTAATGTAATTAAAAGAAAAATTAGTGCGAAGCAAGGAAATTAAATAACCTTACCATTCCGCAATTTTAATTTTTAAAGTAGGAAAAATGACGCGACAAAAAGATAGAGAGAGAAGACCGGAAAAGGTTCGAGACTTGGCGTACGTGACTTCAAGCACCTTTCCACGGCGTCGCTTTACGCCGGGGAAATTTTCCGACGGCACAGCTGTCCGGTGGCGCGTCATGTCTAGCCGCCTGACCATGGCCTACGTGCCAAAACGTTTACGACAGGAATTAAGTGGGCCCTTATGAGTCATAAAAGGGAAAACAAGCTCGTCGAATGACACCATTAAGAAAAATTAGGTCGGAAGGATTTCCCGCTTGGGTTTGTGTCCACAAATTCAAGCGGGAAAATTACCGTGACTCATCGCTTCTTAATGGTTCTCAATTATAGGCCTATTGGCTCATAACACTAAGGTCTCGTAATTTTAAGAAGGGAACCCAGTAGTCCAGATGTTTAAAAAACATCTTCATTAGGAAAGTTGTCTTCGTAACTGAAAGTTAAAACACGCTGGTCGGTTTTCAAAGGTCTCGTAATTTGTTGAAGTAAAGCTGGTAGACTAAGTGTGGAAAATACATCTTCCTCGAGGTATTTGTATTCCTAACTAAAATTGAAGACCTCCTGGTCGGATTTCAAAGGTCTCGTTATTCTAAGAAGTCAACCCGGTAGTCCAAGTGTTCCAAATACACCTTGCTCAAGGAAGTTCTGTTAATAACTAAAATTTCAGACAACCTCATGGGTTTTCGAAGGTCTCATCATTTTAAGAAGTAAACATGGCAGTGCAGGTGTTTAAAATACATCTTTCTCGGGGACGTTGTATTCGTAACTGAAATTTTAAATACCCTGATCGGCTTTTGAAGGTCTAGTCATTCTAAGAAGTAAGCCTGGTAGTCGAGGTGTTCAAAATGCATCTTCCTGGAGGAAGTTGTGTTCATAACTGAAATTTCAGACAACCTCATGAGTTTTCGAAGGTATCGTCATTCTAAAATGTAAACCTGGCAGTATAGGTATTAAAAATACATCTTCATTGACCCTTTTTCTTCTAAAGTCCCTTCCACCGCAGATCTGAATACAACTTCCTAGGCAAATATGTATTTTGAATACCTGTACTACCGGGTTCACTTCCTAGATCTACGAGACCTTGGTAAAATTGTCAGCATGAATAAAATTTCATTTCTAACGGCACCTTTCTCAAAGAAGAGGCATTCTGAATACCTGAACTACAAGGTTTACTTTTGAGGAGGACGAGACCTTGAAAAAACGGTCAGGATAAATAAAATCTAAGTGTAAACGTACCTTTCTCGAAGATGATGTATTTTGAATACCTGGACTACCAGCTTTGCTTCGTAGAGGGACAAGACTTTGGAAAAATGGCCAGGGTGTCTCCTACTTCAGTTCCAAATGTTATTTCATTAAAGAAGATGTATTCTAAATACCTGGACTACCAGGTTTACTACTCAGAAGGACGAGTCTTCGAAAAAACAGCCAGGTTGCTGTTTACTTCAGTTCTGAATACAACTTCCTAGGATGTATTTTGGACACCTGAAGTACCATTTACTTTCTAGAACTACCAGACCTTGGGAAAACGGGCAGGGGAAACAAAATTTTAGTCCTGAAGGTACCTTCCTTGAAGAAGATGTATTCTGAATACCTGGACAGATGATTGATCTCGAAATTTGAATCAAGTTGATCATATCTAGAGATGTCAAAACGTTGCAGGTGTTTGTAGTCAACTCGAAAAGGATGGGGAGTTTGGATAAAGGCTTTTCGAGGGAGCAACGTACAAATTTTGTTCGCACTCAAAACGAGGAGTAGAGTGTGAATGTTTTAGAATTGGTACAGAAGTAAGGTCTGAACATTGGCGACACATTTGTCGCAATGTCGCTTTTCCACCAGGGGTATTAACGCCGGGTCGGCTTCGTCGGTGCGCACTAAATTTATTTTCGGACAGCGATCGATGTCTTCCAAAATGGGCTCATTTACTATCTGGGGTCTCACAACCACGGATCGAATTACTGGCCCCGGTCGTCGGCAACTGAACGGTCTGCGCTCTTGACGACGCAGATGGGCATTCGCGGCAATAGGATTGTCGGATTCAGAAAAGAGGGCACGAGGCACTGGTTGGGTTTGAACTGCAGCACTAGTGAAACATTCGTCACATAGTCTCTTTTATCCCAGGGATCTTACCCTCGAGTCAGTTCCATCGGCGCGCACTAAGTTCACTCTTGGACTGTGTCGAATGTTTTCTACTATGCGAGGAAGACTTCTCACTGGGCTGATTCTGATAGGGGAGGCGCTAAGTTTGAGAACCTCCTCATAACCAGAATTGTCGGGGGTTACGACAGGGTGGAGCTGTCCCTGGGAAGGAGGCTTGATTCCCGGAAATTCATGGTCAGATACCTCTTGTTCCGCGAAAACGTTGTCGGGGGATACGGGAATGTCCGCGGAGCACCTCTCAAAAGGTAGTCTGTGAGATCATCAAAAGAGTTTATATCGATCTCTACAGGCGTGGTTGGGAAATACGTGGTGTGATGGAAATCCTTCGTGGGTTCAGGGAGTAGCGCGGAAACACTAAGGGGGTCCGGATCCTGAGCGTTGGAGTCCGGGAGGTGGCAAACTTCAAAAACTTCGCGGAGGTCATGAGGTAGGCGATGAGAGGCTCGATAGGGAGGGGGAACCGGCACATTAACTCCCTGGGATGCATTCCCCTGCTCCTTAACGGGTCGTCGACGACGAAGGGTGAGGCACTCACGAAGGTTAGGGCGACAGGGCTTTCGCGCCGTACCTTGTGGCTTCATGAGTCTGCTTGTTGGCTACAAAGAGAATGTCGCAAGGTTGCTTTGCATAACGGACTAGTGACGAATATGTAGCACCCAAAGAAGGGTACTCGATTGTGTATGCGTGTTTCGGCCTCGATGGACACTCTGATAAAGAGGCCTCCGTTGGGTACTCGCTTGTGTACATGTGTGTGTGTTTCGGCCCCGTTGGACACTCTGACGGAAGGGCGTCCGTCGGGTACTCGATTGTGTATGTGTGTGAGTTTCGGCCCCGTTCGACACTGACGGAGAAGCGTCCGTTGGGTACTCGATTGTGTGTATAGGTGTAAGTGTTTTTCTGAGTGATTTCACGGGATAAGGAACAAGGAGCTCTCGTTATAAAATTTAACTTTTTGGTAGAAAATTAACTTTTTGGTCGAGAATTCATATTTTCCGGTTGGTTTTGAAATTTCATCTCTCTTGCTTGAAAATTAAACTGTTTTCTTAAAAATATTTTTGTTTTTTGAAAATTCATTTTTTTTATTGAAAGTTCCACTATTTAGTTCAAAATTTGTCCTTTTGAGTTGAAAATTCAAATATTTTTGATTCAAAGTTGACTCTGTTGTTGTTGGAACTTTGTTACAAATTAATTTTTCTGCTGAAGATTCATCATTCCAGTTGGAAATTCATCGTTTTGGTTGAAAATTCATAATTTAAGTTGAAAATTCATCTTCTTGCTTAGAAATTTAATTATTTGTTTAAAGATTCATATTTTTTGTTGAAGATGCAATATTTTTACCTGAAATCTTAGGAATCGAGAGTGTCTGTAAGTGAGTAAGTATACCATTAAGCCATTTCCCTTTCAGGGTAGGCGTGACACTACCCGATTCAGGTAGTGTTTCTAGGTGGATAGTTTCTTGTAGTAAATAACTACAAGTGTGGGCTCACTGTGAGCTTCCCTCAGCTCCTAAACTTGCATGGATGACCATTCGAAAAAACTGAGTGCTGTTGGCACATCGTGGGTGTGGTGAGCCCACACTTGTAGTTATTTACTACAAGAAACTTTCCACCTAGAAACACTACCCGAATCGGGTAGTGTCACCCCTACCCTGAAAGGGAAATGGCTTAATGGTATACATACATACCCCATTCCCCTGTTTTTAGAGCATTTTGACATGTGATGATGGTTATTGATACAGTATAAAATTAATGTCTCAGGCATATTAATTTGTCATTAAATTAAATTAATGTCCCGGTATATATGTATTATCTATCGCGGACGCATCATTATAATGCAATCAAGTGATCTGATAAGAGCGTGTGCCTTAACACATTGGGCAAAGCCTGGTTTTTATCCCATCATTCACGGACTGGGTTGCAGTCAAATGCATGATGGGGGGACCTACAGCTTAAGGTGATATCCGAACCACCAGAACCTCGGTAAAGGTACAAAGAAAAATTGAAGAGGTACCGGCTCAGGGATCGAACCCCGGACCTATAAGGTGAAGTCCGAGCGTCTAACCAACTGATCCACCGAGGTTCTTGAAAAAATTAATGTCTCAGGCTTAAGATGGTTACAGCCCAATATGTCGAAGGTATTTTTGGTTAGAGTTGGATTTTTACTTTATTTTTTGAATAGTATGCATGGGGCTCTCCCGGTATATATGTATTATCAATCACGAATGCATTATTATAATGCAATCAAGTGATCTGATAAGAGCGTGAGCCTTAACATATTGGGCAAAGCCTGGTTTTTACCCCATCATTCACGGCCTCGGTTGCAGTCAAGTGCATGATGGGGGGATCTACAGCTTAAGGTGGGATCCGAACCACTAGAACCTCGGTAAAGGTACAAAAAAAATTTCAAGAGTAACCGGCTCAGGGCTCGAACCCCGGACCTCTAAGGTGAAGTCCGAGCGTCTAACAAACTGAGCCACCGAGGCTCTCATATTATTATTATAATATTATTATTCTCTCTTCTTATTATTATTATTATCATTATGATTATTATTTTTTTCAGGGTTGAGACCGTGAGAGCCCCTGACACTTGACTGATCCCGTTGAGTCCCTTGTGAGCCTAATCGTCACCCCAAAGCCCTCTCTATACTGCGAGGACCGCAACCACGCTATTGACCGATATTACTGACTCACAGATGCAGTTACTGCCAGTGAGTGTTAGACGTTTCCCCGCAATCGCGGGGCCGTGACAAAGGATATGAATAGCTCTCATCATTTCTTCCACACAGACGACAAAGGGGGCTTTCTGCGAGCCCTATTTTACGTCTGAGATATCCGAGGTGTTCATGTCCTATAAAGATTTCTATTAGGACTTTCACTTTGTTCCTCCCGAACGGGAGTATTTCCTTTCCTCGGTTAGAGTTGAGCTAATCTGAAGCTAGTGGCCAAGCTTCACTTATTCTGATGTTCCTCGGTCAGCCAACTGTTGCTTTCTGCAGTGACTAACCTACTGAAAATGCCTACAACTGGCTCGGATTCAGTGAAGTTTTCTCTTGCTGCTACTTTTGCTAGCCTGTCCGATATCTCTTTGCCTTTGATGCCGCTGTGTCCAAGGATCCAAAGTCGAGGCACTCGATTTTCCTTCGCTAGATTATTCAGTGCTTTAAAGCACTCCCATACCAACAGCGACGTAGTCGTTGTTCCATTCAGGGCCATTATAGCAGCCCTGCTGTCGGAGCAGATACGCCTGTTTCTTTTGTTGCTATACTCCTGTACACGGTAGGCGCACTGGAGCATAGCCATAATCTCAGATTGTAGGACCTTGACGTAGGACCCCTTTGGGATAGTGAAGCCCATTCCACTCCTTCTACGATGTACACCGACTCCTGCCTTTTCCCTGTTCCTAGAGCCATCTGTAAACCATTTGACCCTATCACAGGGCAGGTGTGCCTCGCCGATAACCCATTCCTCCTTCGTGGATAGGCTAAGACAATACTTCTAGTCGAAGAGATAGCGAGTGGGCGTTTTGTTCCTGAGCATGCTCAAGGTCGGCCTACTCGCGATGTCATTTGGAATCCGCACTGCTGTGGAGATGCTTCCGCCGTTTACCATATTCAATCTCCAGGCCGTCTTTGCAGCCACACCCTTCAATGTGTGATGGAGGGGCTCTAATCCTGTTAGTGCCCTCAATGCCATCGTGGGTGTCGACTTCGAGGCACCAGTAACGCCTTTCAGAATCAGTCTCCTAATTCTATTCAGTCAAAACTTCACAGTGGACAGTTCGAATCTCCTCTACCAGACAACCGCACCGCCTCATAGGTTAGCCAGGGTCGCAGGATCGCTGTGTAGATGCACATTAGTATCTCCAGCCCCCAGCCCCAGCTTTTGCCTATGGCTTTCCTACAGAGCCATAGATTTGCTACCAGCTTTTTGCACTTGTTTTCCAGTTGCTCGTTCCATAAGAGCATGGTGAATATAACCGCGTCCGTCTTATTCAGATTGACAGATAGTCCAGTCTTCTTGCACCAAGAATCGACTATCCCCAGTGCTTTCTGCATTACTCCGAAGAGGGCATCCAGATGCTGCCCGCGCACGATAACCAGTATATCGTCCACGTTATAACGAGGTAGCCATGACTCGTGAGCAGATGAAGCAGTTCATCCACTACCAATCACCACAGCAGGGCCGATAAAACGCCTCCCTGCGGACATCCTGAGTGAACGGTTCCACATAATGTGGTATCTTCCTTAGTCGTTGTTAGGTTCCTGTTGGCCAACTTGTGGCAGGTCCATTCCAAGATTGCATTAGACGCACCATGTACAATTATGGCCGCCCTGATCACTTTTCTAGAGGGGTAGTTGAAGGCTCCTTTAATATCCGTAAAGGTCTCAATCGCGAGGCCTTTCTGCCTTAGTTGTCTTTTGATTAGGTTTACTGCTCTGAATAGGGCCGTTTCGATTAAGTTATTAGCCCTATAGGCGTTTTGCTCTTTGCAAACTGGTCTACTTGATGAGACCTTGTCGCGAATATATCATGAGGAGGTGAAAAGCAAAAGCGCACAAGTCAAAAAATGGAGAAAATTCAGTTAGAACTATCTTTTGGATCTTTCCCATCAATTATATCGCTTGGAATAGTCAAAATGGAGCTAAACATCACAAAGAAGGACCTGCGATGATGTTTAGCTCGATTTCGACTATTCCAAGAGATATAATCGATGGGAAAGATCCAAAACATAATCCTAACTCAATTTTCTCCATTTTGTGACTTGTGCGCTTTTACTTTTCACCTCCTCATCTATCCACAATTCTGTCTACTGTTTCAAGTAGGAAATATGTGGCTGATGGGACGAAAATCCTTGGTTGATGCACAACCGATCCTGCCTGCTTCGGAATAAAGACTACTCTCTTACCTCTGCATGCCATTGGAACATATTCCAGCGTCATACAAGCCCTAGCCAGTCTCACGTGCGACCCTACCTAATCCTGAAAGCGGTAACAATCTCGTGGACTAGCCGCTGTTTTGGACCCAGTTGGGCCACGGGCGACTTTGATTGCCTCAGAAGTGTCGCTCCTTTTCTCCAGACCTCATAAAGTCCGGAAAATGTGCCTTGATCAGGTGAGCCAATGTCTCCTCGTCCGATGCTGAGTATCCTCCGTCGGGCCATTTTAGAGTGCATTCTCTCACTTACAGGGTTTTCTTTGGGACAGTCAGCTTTTTTAAGGCATGTTGATTTTCCTATCTTTGTTTGCATTTTTCTACATTAGAGAGCGATAGATAAGAAAAATGACTTTAGTTTTAGCGTTTTCATGTATTGGAATGTTTAATTATTCTAAAGGCGCCAACGGTATTAAATCTAGCAAATACGAAAAAGTTTGCGATATGAGATCAACAATCTTTCTCCTTCCACCCTAGTTATTTGATAGATTAAATGAAACGTATCATTTAGAAGTCGTAAAAGTGGGTATAAATAGCGGGCATTCATCAAGTAACTTCACACAAGTAATTTCTGAATTCAGGTCAATCCTTTGTTTCTCTGTCAGAAAAAATGAATATTAGTGCTGTTAGTCTTCTCCTCGCATTCTTGGAATTCCTGAATTTTGATGGTGAGTGTAGCATAATATTAAAATTAATATGAAAATGAATCATTCAGAATTGTCACAAAAGTTTAAAGCAATAGCCTTAAAAATTAAAATTATCAGAATATAATGCTTTTATTTGCGATAATAAATAAAATTCACTACCGTGAAAAATGATCTGAAGATCTAGCGTAAGCGCAGCAGAAATCAACAATGATTCTTAAACACATTTTTTTCCGAGAATTAACTTCTCCAACTTGAAATTCAACTATTCCATTTTTCGTTGACAATTTACCTTTTTTACTTAAAAATTTAAGTACTTGGTTGAAAGTTCATGTATTCTGTTCAAAATATGTACTTTTTGGAAAACAGTTGATATTTTGGCTAAAAGATTAATCTTTTTGGTTGAAACTTGTTTTCATTGTTTTAAAAGCTTGTGTTGGTTTTCCAAAAATTAAATTAAAAAATTTGTAATATTTTTTCTACGATTAACACAAAAAATACACGTCCTATAAAAAATGATCAACAACAGATTTGTAGATCTTTTCTTGATGAACAATTCTTGTTTATTAATTTTTTCGTATCTTACATAGTTTTATTGAAAAATATGGTATTTTTGATTTCTTAAGAAGCATTTTTTATGGGTAAAACCAGAACTATTGGTCGAAAATGGCTGGTTAACGAACTTGTTCTTTTTATCATGCCCTACAAACGTGAACCAAACCTCAATTTGATCTTATCAGTCTTTCGAAAGGTATCGTACCTACAGACTACAGACTACAGACAGACAGAGGGTCAGACACTTTCCTAGAAATCGTTTTTTCTGACTCAGGGGTTCTCAAAACGTAGAGATTTGATGAAAACCGACGAATTCAAATTTGACATGAAACCAATACCTTATCATTAGAATGAGAATGTAAATAAAACGCCACTGTGGAATATTTTCTACCTCATGGAAATTTCCGAGCTCTGCGTCGTAATTCAGTCGGCAGACAGCGCAGCGGGCCGACAAAAATTCGACGGATACACATTTAAACATTTTTAGTCATATATCGAGAGCCCGTGAAGATTTTTTAAGTTTCCATAGCTTAAATCAAAAAGACAATTCAAAGGACTGCTTTCTCTTAATTTCAAATTTTTTCTGAAATTGCGATAGGTCGTACCACGAGTTCAGCTCGAGCTACAAAATTTGAGAAATACATGATTGGTCAAAACTGTTGAACCTTCAAGTTAGTAGTGTAAAAAAACTTCATTAATGTCAATTTTTTCCCCAAAAAAATTAGGTGCAGCTTCCGCAGCTGGTTCCATTGAGCTAGAAACTGAAGATGGAAATTTTTATACTGCTGATCTCCATTTGATGGAAAAGGATGCTTTCTGGATGAAACGTAAACTTGTGAATTTTCCAGCCTATGAAGTTGTTATACACAGACGTACAAATTTTGACGCTATTTATAAGTCTAAGGTCCTCAAACCGAAACCGGGAACTCCCAGTCAGACCATTTCTAACCCTTTACCGAAATTAGTTAAGGTATGGTTAAATGATTTGTATTGTACAAACCTCGGGGTTTTCAAGCAGTACGAATACAAGGACCCAAGATTTTTTGTCAAGGACCACATATTTATCACAATACCAGAAAGTCAGAAAATCTATTTTGCAGAGTTAATTTCGGAAAACCTACATAATCAGCCTTCAGGATCAGCTGGAAATTTAAGAAAACGAACCATTACTAATTCTAACACGCAACCTGGGAACTACCACGGTTGGTAGAAAGGGGCGAAAAAAAAATGAAATGATTCCTCAAGGTTATTTATAAATTTTTTATTGGAAATACAAATTTCAACGCCGCTTCTAATAGTAATATTGAAACTTTTTGAATATACCAATTATATCGTTTACAATTCCAATTCTCTAATTTCGCGTATTTCTGAATATTTCTTCTACAAATTATATATTGTCAGCCGTCCAAGCGGTGCCCCTTATTCAGCGGCAACTGCTGTAAAACTGAATAAAATAAATATTGTGGAAATTTCCTGATATCTGTGAAATAAACAATTTTGATTAGCGAATTCGATAATATTTTGAGATAAATTTCTAAGTTAATTTCTTCATTGTCAATTGATAACCAAAGTAAAATATCAAAGATAAATAGGCATAGATTCGCTAGACAGTAATCAATGAGAATCCTAGGAACATATAAGTGTTTTGCATTGTAAATTTGATATATCATTAAATAAATTAATTAATAAGCTAAAATATCTGGTGTCATCAGGTACTTTATTTCTCCTCCCGAAAATCCGATCTTAGAAATAGCAAGATTTGATCTAATTCGATAATTAGAAATTTAATGATTGAGTGAAAGAGAGAAGAAATAACAAATAAAATAGAGCAGTAGCTTCAGTCCAATAAATAAACTCAAAATTTTCCAATAATAAAATATATTTTAATTTCCAAGCTTTTTTTAATATTGGTAACCTTTTCTGGTGAAAAATAATACTACTCAACTGCAAGTTGAACTACTCACTTGTACATTTATTTTTTCGGTTCAGGAATCAACATTTTGGTTTACAATTTATTTCTTTGGTTGAAAATTAAACTATTTCCTTCAAATTTCTATTTTTGTGCTTACAAATTACCTAATTTAACTAAAAATCTAAATATCAAATTTTCAGTTGAAAATTTCTCTGGAACTTCATCTATTCGTTTGAAAATTAACTTTTTAAGTGGATATTTAAGGACTTCAGGTTCTGTTGAAAATTTTAGTTTTTTGTTCTTCCTTGTAGAAAGTTTATATATTTGTGGTTAAAAACTTCTCTTCTTTGTTGAAAATTTAACTCTATTTACAAATTCTTTGTTTTTTGTTAAAATTTAACTTTATAAACTAAAAATTAAACTATTCCGTTTCTGGTTGAAAAATGATCTTTTTTAGCTGAAAACTCAACAGTCTATTAAAAAAAAATTCCTCAATTTGGTTGAAAATTCAACTTTTTGGTTGAAAATAATAAAAGATTTCAATCGGAATAGTTGAAATTTTAATGATGATAAAAATTAATAATTGATAGTAATTATGATTCGCCCTGCAAGTTTCTTCTTAGCAGAAGAATTCTCAATGCAAATATATTTCAGGGTTACATTTTAAGAATGGAAATATAAATACAATATAAATCTAATATGGCAAAATTGCAAAAGTTTGCTTTTAAATCTTTCACGCTCTTTTTCAAATTTTTAGGAAATAATTTCATATGTTTTGTAATCTTTTTCAATTTTTTCTAAGAATTCATTCAAAAATCATAAAAAAATTTTCCAGGAATCTCAAAAACATTTTTTCATTCTCTGGCCACCGTGTAAAATTCAGTTTACCTAAAAATTGTTTAAATCCTGAAAAATTAAGAATTTGTCTTAAAGTCTTGCATATTCTTTTTCCACACATTTTTAAATCTTCCAAACCTAAAATCATTTTAAATAAAACCTAAACCATTTAAAATTTTCCCAGAAATCTTAAAAACAACTAATCTCCTCAAATCTGTCAAAATTATTAAAAAGCTTCTAAATTTCTTTTTGAATTTCTCAAAATAAGTTTCCGTCCATAATTTGATTTTTGTGATCTTTTTGTGAACGTAAATGATTTTGATTTTTTTTGTTTAAGAAATTACTTGCAAATTCATTAAAACAGGACTTAAATCAATGTAATATTTAACTGAAATTAATTTTCAGTAAATAAGAGTGAAAATACAGCTATAATGTTATAAAATAACTAAAAAACTAATTATTTCAACAATTTTTATAAATAAAGCACATTTTGACCATTTTTTCATGAATAGGCTTACTTTTTTTTTTTGCGGAATCTACTCGAGATGTTTTGTTAAAGACTCATTACTGTCCTATTTTTATAGTGACAAAAGCGTTTACTCATATAAACCGTTTTTATGAAAAAATGCACAATTCTACTATTTTTGGACGTATAGACATCATTTTTTTCGGAATAAGCTCGGATGTATCAATTAAGGATTTCAAGCGATTTGAAAACATTTTCATGCAGCGTAGAAAAATCTTTCAGAATTTCGGAACACGTTGAAATATTTTATAGGACCTATGAGGTTTTGGGATATTTGAAAATTTTCAAAAGCTTCTAATTTAGGCGACTTCCGTTTCCTTTTTGCTTTACTTCTCTTTTGACTTCGTTTTACCATTTTTCGCAACCTTTTTGCATTCTTTCATTCTTTCTTATTCGCTCCCCTAGCACCCTCTAACTCTTTCATCCACTCTTCACCCAAACCGTCCTCCCCTAGAATCTTTAACACATTCTCTTGTCAGCTTTCTGCATCTTCTATTCTTCTCCTAAATCCTTCCCATACATGCTCACAAGTTTCCTCTTCCCATTCGCAGATTTTGCACTTCCTGTTCTCTTTCTCTTCCCAATACATACCTGCCCTTACCTCGTTTTCCAATCTAAATCTTGCCATTCTGGACAATCTTTTCTCTCTCTGTCCCTTTTCTAAATACTTTCGTACTCCTTCCTTTTTTATCATCTTATATCATTTATTATATTTTGATTCTTCAATCATCCCCCATCTTTCTATTCATTGTCTTCTCTTCCCTTTTTCCACTTCTTCATAGTTGACTCCAGTCCCATCTTCTACATCTCTAGCCTTAAAGAACGCCCTCCTTTCTTCTTCCCATCTCGTTAATTCCATCGCCCTCCCTCTCCTTTCTTCTACATCCATCAAACACTTTATCGCTAACTACCCTCCCTCAGCTTCATCACAAAATCCCATGCCCTCTTTCCCGCTCTAGTACTTAATTTATCCCTTCGCGCTTCTTCTCTCACCATATATTCCAGCGTCCTCCAGTCTACCCCTAGCGTCCACCTCATACACCTTTCTTGTAAACTCTCAATCTCTTTCGTTTCTTTCCATCCCCATTTCTCTGCTCCATAACCTAATACCGGCGATACCAGCATATCAAATAACCACATTCTCCTTCTCCAGTTTTTTTAAACCTTCTTTTTCCTATTCCCCATATCTGTTTCATTACCCCTGCTGCTTTCTTTATACTTTCTCTTATATGACCTCTTTAATCACCATTTGCTTGCAAGGTATATCC
Organism: Andricus curvator; assembly: GCA_932195095.1. Taxonomy (NCBI): domain Eukaryota; kingdom Metazoa; phylum Arthropoda; class Insecta; order Hymenoptera; family Cynipidae; genus Andricus; species Andricus curvator. Next base: position 436,365 of record CAKNYM010052641.1, on the reverse strand, counting down.
CAAATACTTAAACTATTTTACTTCTTCTAATTTCATTCCGTTCCATCTCCCAATCCATTCTTGCTTTCTTCCCTCTCCTTTTCTAAACCTCATTATCTTGGTCTTTTCCACATTTAAATTTAACTTTTTTCCATCTAAGTATTTCTCTAATCCTGTAATTAAGCCCGCCATCCCTTCTTCATCCTCTGCCATAAACACTATATCGTCTGCGTATGCCAAACCTCTTCTTCCGTCCTAGCCTTCTCCGCTTCTTCCTCGAATCTTTTATTTTCCTCCTCTTTTTTTTGATCACAAAACTCAGTACACTCCTTCTTTTTTCTCCTATATTCTTCTCCACTACTTGTCCCTTTTCTCCATTCTCTTAATTCCCTTTTCACTTCCTTCTTCTTCTGTTTACAATTCTCGTCTCATCCACTTCTAACCCCTCCTTCACTAACTTCTTTTTTGCTTGTGAACTCTAATACTCCTTCTATTTCTCCTATCATTATTTCCATTTCCTCGCTTACATTTCCTTTCCTCATTTTCATATTCTTGACTTTTTCTTTAAACTCTTCTCTACCTTCCATTAACCAATCCCCTCTTCCTGCTCTTCTTACATTTTCTCCCTTCTTAGCCTTATTGTTATAACTCTTTTCTCCCTCTACTGTCACTATTATGGGAAAGTGATCCGAATCTATATAATTCCCTACCTCCAGTTTCTTAACCTTCTCTCTTACCTCCTCGTCCATTACCAAATAATCAATTATTGTTCCCCTCTTACTTCCTGTACGTGTATATTCCCCTTCCTCATCCCCCTCCATACTACCGTTTAGGATACACGATCCCATCTCCCCTATGCTCCTTAACAACTTCTTTCCCTCCCCATTCAGTATCTTGTCTTTGGATTTTCTTCCTCCCTCTCCATCCCATGCCCTTCCTACTCTATCTCCTGTTCTCGCATTAGAGCCTACTCCTATTATTTGCCTAATCTCTTGCTTATTTTCTTCCATCAGTTCTCTCATGTCCTCTTCTACTATTAATCCTTCTTTATGTTCTTTCAACTTTTTTTATCCTTCTCTGTTATATATTCGTCCCTTACTCCCATCACCATTCCTCCCATTGCACTGACTTTTTTATTCTTCCCCTTTGCATTTTGAACCTGTCATTTCTGACCTCCTGGTAATCTTCCCCTTACTCTTTCTCATCCCTTTTCATCTAGCCACGTCTCCATTATTACTACTACATCCCATTGTGTTATATATCTCATAAACTCCCAATCCTTTCTTTCTAAGCCTGCTATATTCCAGTAGAATATCTTCCAATCTTCTCTGCTTTTGTTTCTCGTCTCTTTTTGTTTCCTACTACTCCTTATATCTTCATCTCCCGTTCCTTTCTCTTCTAGTTTCCCGATGCCTCATTTCTTACTACCTCTTCCCTGTCCTCGTCCCAATTCCACCACACACCTTCTATCTGTATTCTCCCATACTTTAACCATGTTCTTCTCCCCGTTTTTCTTTCCTCTTCCGCTATTTTCCTTGACTTATACTGCATCTTGCTTTCTACCCATGTCAAATCGTCCTTTATTCTCTCCGAGCTTCCATATAACACCCTCTTCTTTGACATAACTTCCCTCTTATGTTCCCATTTCTTTAGTTTCACTAGTACCATTCTCTCGCCTCTTCGCTTTTCTCTTCTATCTCTACCTTAGCATCAATCCTTTTTATTACTTCTTCCACTCCTTCCATGAGATACTTTCCCTCTTATCTTAGACCCTTCATCACTATGTTTCTCTTTCTTTCTTCTCTCTCTTTCTTTTATATTCTTTGTTCTATTTTTATCAGCCTTTCCTTCTCCTTATTCCCACTCTACCCACCTCCAAACTCACGGTACGAGCTTTCTATTTTTTTATTTTGCCTTCCAACTCATCTACCTTTTTATTAGGCTCTTCCTTCTCATCCAGTATTTGCTTCAACGTCTACATCCTTTTCTCTAGCTTTTCCCTGACTTCTTCCCATTTCCTTATATCTTTCCTTAGTTCGGCCATTTCCTGCCTAATTTCTTTCCTTATTTCCTCCAGCCCTTTCTCCTGCTTTTCCTAATACATCCCCATTACTTCTATCATCATTTCGCGCGTTTCTTTCAATCTTTTTTTTTCCATCGGATCTCTAGCCTCAGCTCTGTCTCTTTCTATCCTCTAATTTTTCTCATCCTTCTCTACAAAACCTTGTTTTTCCGGCGGCGATCTGTACATTTTTGGATTTTTCAAGGTTGACCCTATATCTTCCTTGTCTTCATTGCGCCACCTCCCCCCTTTCTTCCTTTTGATAAATGCCTCCATCGATCCCACGCTCTTCGCCCCCAATCTATCCTTTCCTGCCGTTTCCCTATACTTTCCCCTTGCCCTCCTTTCTTTGTTCTCCCCTATCGATGTACTGAAAACTTTCTGGTCTAAATCCCTGCTTTCCTTGCTGGTACTCGCTCCGCTAGCCATGAATCCAATTCAAACTATCCCGCCTTCTAGCGTTCTCTGTCTCTATCTATCGTCGCGTTTACCTGCCTTGCCTTTCTCCTTCTCTACCCTGCCCTGCTACGACCAACCTGGTCCTCCCACCCTGTCACAAACTTCAAACCCACCTAACCTCAACTTCCACACGAATCTGTCTTGATCCTAAAATATATCCTCACCCCCTTGTCAATCTCTCAATCACTCACAAAAGAAACCTTCCACACATATTTACAATCCACTCACCTCAAATTTCACCACAATTATCAGAAAAATCTATCCTCCAGCTCGCTACCTTCACTCACGCTACACTCGCGCTGGTTATCCCCGATTTTTCGATGATCCATGCCGCTATCTCCGATCACTTTATCACTCGAAGGTTCCTAGTTCCCGGTGTTACAAAGCCCAACGTCCTGAACATCTTCTAATGAGCCTTCAACATCTTTCGATGGTCCATTGCCTTAAAGATCTTCCAATGGCCAATTGCCTTGAAAATCTTCCAATGGGCCAATGCCTTCAAAATCTTCAAATAGGTCATCACCTTGAACATCTCCCAATTGCCCATGGTCTTAAATATGTTCCAATGGACTTTGAGCATTCTCTGTTGGGTTATTTTCACCTTGGTCCCCGCCTTGGTCATCGATGAAATAATCGGAATTCTGGATTTGGATGCTCTCTCTCTTGTCAACTGATATCGTGGAAAATATATAGTCAGTACATTTAAAATTATATAAACAATTTATTTTGAAATTGGGATGCAGTATGTACTTTGAGTTCTATTCAAGCTGGCAATTTTCTGCCCAATGTAGAATCTAGTTTTCTCAGCTTCTCTATCAGCTTCAGCTTCCAAATATTTTTTGTTCTTTTGCAACCACCATGTATACATTACTTGAAAAAGTTGTTTCATTTTCTCTATTTTAGATACAAAATCAGCACCGAATCCATAATTTGCGAAAAAGTCCGCAAAACGCAGTTTAAACATTCCGGTCTATAAATTTATGTGCGATTCAATGCAATTAGATGCATCGCATGACCATTCTCCATTTTTACATTAAACTCTATTGGATAATATAAATCCATCTACAAAATTCTTTTACAATTGAAAGTCATCCATTGAATCCAAAAAACGGTTCATTGGCTTGCGAAACAATTCAGTGCAATAGACCGCACACTGGTTCTATTGCATATCTACAATTCACTGGAGTTGCAGACATTCAATTCAATTCACTGAAAAAATTTTAAATTGCGATTTAACAATTGGATATTAAATGCAATTCACCATATTTGACTGAATTTGCATTTCACCATAATTTTCAATTGACGATTTTATTTTTGAATTGCAGACAATAGATTTTGAATGAATCTTTTTTTGCAGGGATTGCAGGCTTCACAGTTATTTTCTTATTTTCTTATTTTCCTCTTTTCTCCTTTTCCACGCGTTTTCCCACTTGAATGCGAACTGAATTAATAGGACACAATAAGAAAATACATATTTTCTTTCTGAAAATTTAACTGCTCTTTAGGGAATTCTTCTATCTGACTCCTCACTTGTTAAAAATAATTATGGTTTAGTTAAAAATATTACTGTTCATTTGAAAATTCTTTTTTCACTGCAAAATTAACTTTCCATTTTTGGTTGACGATTTATCTTGTTCAGTTGAAAATACAACTATTTGATTGAACCTTAATTGTTTTTAGTTTCAAATGTAACTATTTGGCGGAAAAATGGCCTATTTTTCTGAAAATTCATTTTTTTAAATTGAAAATTAACTTTTTTAACTTAGAATGTAACTATATTAAATTTTTGGTTGAATATTTATATTTTTCTGTTGAAAATTCATATATTCTGAAAAAAATTATTCTTTCTGGCTTAAAGATTCAATATTTTCGTGAAAAAGTCATCCTTTTTGGTTTGAAATTCCACTTTTGGGTTGAAAATGAACTTTTTTGTTGAAAATTCATATTTTCGGGTTGGTTCAAAAATTCATATCTTTTGCTTGAGAAGTAAGCTATTTTGTTGTAAACACATTTTTTTTTTAATTCATCATTTTAGTTAATCAGAAAGCCGAACAATTTATCACGATGACTTTTGTCGATAAAAACAAATTAATGTTTGATGTTATTTTGTCGACCAGGGTAATTAATTAATTAATCAAACTCTGATTTATATTGCCGATTACTAGTCAAATAACTTTCTGGAGAAATGAGAAAAAATCTGCCTCGGCCCTGATCTGCTGGAGCCCCGGTGGCGTAATTGGTTAACGCTTCACTCGTGAATAGTGGTGTTCCCGGTTCAAATCTGGGAGAAGGCATATTTTTTCTCGTTTTTTCAACAAATTATTTGACCAGTTATCGGTCATATGCAACGTCCGAAATTAATTAACCAATTATCCTGGTTGACAAAATAACATCAATTAT
>CAKNYM010052641.1:362996-431455 GCA_932195095.1 Andricus curvator | reverse complement strand
CTGGTTGACAAAATAACATCAATTATTAAATTATATTCAGATTTAGTGAATTTACTGAGGCTAGAATTAATCACTAAAATTTCACAGGCTACAAAGATGCAGAATCGCATCGTCCTGTGGAGGAAGTATCTGCTGGAGCCCCGGTGGCGTAATTGGTTAACGCTTTACTCGTGAATAGTGGCGTTCCCGGTTCAAATCCGGGCCGAGGCATATTTTTTCTCGCTTCTCCAGAAAATTATTTGACTAGTAACCAGCAATATTTAACATCAGAAATTAATTCAAAGAAAAAGTATTAGAGTTTGCGGCGAAGAAATTAGTCAAAAGGTTGAATAACTGCATGTCATATTACTTTGGGGTCATTCAAGGTCATTTTGCGAAAAATGGTCATTCAAAATTTTTTTCTTTTTCATGGCAGTTATTTTTTTTAAATTTTGCTTCAAATTAAAAATAGAAAATGTTAAAAACAGAAGATATCGCAGCTTTATTAATATATGATCAAGTTTCGTTTTCAAATTGTAATACCGAATAATTAATTATCAGAAGTGCAGAAGAAGGGGTAATGATTTACCTTTTAGAAAAGAAAGAGGAAAACTTATTTGGCGATAAACTACCATCTAATATGCAAGTGTTAACACTGTTTTTCGATTAGCACAATTTACAAATAGCTCATTTTTGCTATATGACCTTGAATGTCCTTTAAATAATATAACAAACATTTATCAAACAACTTGACTAATTTTTTTGCCGAAATGAATAAATTGACACTGATTCTCCATAGCAAAAAAAAAACTGGAGAAAATTTCATTGAATCAACATTTTATTAAGAAAATGACCTTGAGCCACCTTTGAATGTTATTGTGAAAATCTAAAAAAAATCTGAGTGCAATATTAAAGTGTAAGGAATAAAATTCATGCGCGCCAGAAATGAATAAGCAATAAATAGCGTGAATTCAATTAAGAATGGCCAGTTTTGCCCTAAAATGACCTTGAGCGAACTTTGAATGTTATTGTAAAAATCTAAAAAAAATGTGAGTGCAATATTGAATTGTAAGGAATAAACTTCATGTGGACCAGAAATGAATAATCAATTAATAGCCATACGTTACAAGATAAATAAATACCTTCCAGATTGCAGAAAAGAATAGTTTTGCATGATTTACAGAACTGAACGTTTTTTAAACAAACGAAAATTGTTTAACAAATTGCTAAATATTCTAAAAAAAAAATATGACTTTCAACATCCGTGAATTGTGTTAGTTTGAACATTCAAAATTTGGTTGAAATATTTTTTCTCTGAACTAAAAAATCTGTCCTGATTGAAAAATCCACTTTCTTGCAGAAAATTCGTCTTTTTTTATTGAAAGTTTAACCACTTGGTTAAAAGTTAAGCTTATTTTTTAAAAACTCATTCTTTAGAGACAACCATTGTTATTAAGGATTCATCGTTATGTAAATATTTAAAAAAAATTACACCATTTGTATCTGCCATTTTCAGATACAAATATAGGTGTGAATAACAAATTTTTTAAATTCCCTATAAGAAAATCCAACTATTTTTCGTTGAAAGTTGATCCTGTCTAATTGAAAAGTCTACTATTATATATTTGGTTCAGAATTTTGGTTGGAAATTAATTTTTTGAATTGAAAATTCGTTTTTGTGTTGGCTGAAAATTAATTTTTAAACTAAAAATTTGAATATTCTATTTTGGGTTAAAACTCCATCTTTTTAATTTGAAAACTCAACTATTTTATTGCATATTCGTATTTTTGGTAGACAATTCAATTACTTGGTCCAAAGTTGAAATATCTTGTTGAAAATTCATTTTATCAGTTTGAGATTTGATGAAAAATTGAACTATTTTATCAAAAATTATTTTTTTCTCAGTTTAAAATAAATCTCTCCAATTGCAAATTTAACTATTTCACTTTTGCTTAAAAATTGATCGTTTTATCTTTTTCATTAAAAAGTCATATTTCTGGTTTGAAATCAACTACTTTTTTGAAAATTTGCCTTTTTGGCCACAAAATTTTATTATGTTCGTAGAAAATTCAACTAGTTCATTGAAAATTCATATTTTGGGGTCGAAATTGAAAATTTTACTGTTTTGTAGCAAACTCTTTTTAGCTTGAAAATTCCAGAATTTTGACAAAAATATACAATTGAAAATTCTAAAATTTGGTTTAAAATTACTTTTTTTTTTAAATTCAACTCTTCTGTAGAAAATCCAACAATTTTATTTAAAATTTTTTGTTTTTAATTCATCCTTTTTGTTGAAAATTCATGTTTCATGGTAAAAAATTCAACAATTTGGGAAAAGAATCAGGGTGTCCAGCGACCTTGAAAAACCTTGAAAACCTGGAATTCTCCTTGATTTTTTTTAAACCTTGAAAACCTGGAAACCTCCTTGAATTTTTCACGAGAACCTTGAATTAATTTTTGTTAAATAGTTATTTTATTGAAATGTGAAGAGTAATTAAAATCTTTTAGTCTATTATGAAAGAAAAATCTCGTTTAGAAGAGATATTGCTACTGAAAAGTTTTTTATTTATCAAGATATAATTTATTTTTTGTTCATTCCAGATTAAATAGATTGCGAGGTACTTTTTCTAGACTGGTGCCAATTATTTTATAGATTACAATTAACAGACTTTAATATTGTCGATAATTCTATAAGTTTTGTATTTCTTCTGCGCTAATAAAGAATGTTAATGTATACATTTTCTTGTGATATTCAATTTACAAATTATAAAAATTATTAGTTGAAAATTTCGATGTTAATTCAGTTTCAGAATTCGAATGAGCCATGTCCATACGATTTGAAATAATTCAATGATTTCAAAGAATACGAAAGGTTTCACAAACAAAAATTTAAGAAAGATTTCACAAATATTTCGAAAAATTTCAAAGATTTGAAACGAGTTCAAAATTTTTTAGAAGATTTCACAAAGATTTCAAATATTTTAATGATTTCAAATCATTACAAAAGATTTCACAAATATTTCAAAAATTTAATAAAGATTTTAAACAAAACAAGAATTTCAAAGATTTCAAACGTTTTCAATTTTTTTTTTAAGTTTTCAAAAGATTACACAAATATTTCAAATATTTCAATGATTTCCAACGAATAAGAAAGATTTCAGAAAATTTTACAAAGAATTCATGAGGATTTCAACAGATTTCGAGTATTTCAAAGATTTCGAAAGGGTACAGAAGATTGGAAAATATTTTAAAGCTTTTAAAGGATTTCAACATTTTTCAGATGATTTAAAAATATTTCACAAGGATTTTAAATATTTCAATGATTTCAAACGAATACAAAAGATTTCACAAATATTTCAATGATTTTATACAAAATTTATAAAAGATTAAAAAATAATACAAGAATTTCAAAGATTTCAAAAAGGGTACGGTACACCAAATTTCAAAAATGTAAAAAAATTTGAAAGGTTTTGAACGATTTCAAATTTTTTTAGAAGATTTAAAAAGGTTTCACAAATATTTCAAATAATTAATAAGGATTTCAAAAGATTTCAAAACTTTTCGAAGATTTTAAACGATTTCAACATTTTTTAGAAGATTTCAAAAGATTTCACGAAGATTTTAAATATTTCAAATGATTTTAAATGAATATAAAGATTTCAGAAAGATTTCACAAATGTTTCACAGATTTCATAAAAAATATATTAAAGATTTAAAAAAAAACAAGAATTTCGAAGATTTCAAAAAGGGTACAGTACACCAGATTTCAATTTTTTAAGAAGATTTCCAAAGAATTCACAAATATTTCAAAGAATTAATAAGGATTTCAAAACATTTCAAGATACTAAACGATTTCGAAATTTTTCTGAAGATTTCAAAAGATTTCACAAAGATTTTAAATATTTCAATGATTTTAAATGGATACAAAACATTAAAAAGATTGTAAACTATTTCCAAATTTTTTAGAAGATTTCAAAAGATTTTAAAATGTTCAAATAATTTCAAACGAATAAAAAAGATTTCAGAAAGATGTCACAAATATTCTAAAGAATTCATGAGGATTTCAAAAGATTTAATGAATTTCAACAAAAGACACCGAATTTCACAAAATTGCAAACATTTCACATCGATTTTTTAACATTAACAAGATTTTTAAAGATTTCCCAAAGATTTTAAATACTTCAACAGATATCAACGAATTCACAAGGATTTCAAAAGCTTTCTTTGGAAACTGTTGGCCAATAAAAAATGAAATGGCTCATTTTTTGCATGTATAAAAAACGGTTATTTCATTATTTGATGTAAAATGTAGACCTGGAAAACTTGATTTCTTGACCTGGAAAACCTGGAAAAGACCTTGAATTTTCTTCCTAAGAATCGCTGGACACCCTGAGAATGAACTATTTGGTTGAGAATTATTCTCTTTAGTTAAAAATAAACATTTTTGTACAAAATTTATATTTTCGAGTTGAAAATTCATCTCTTTTTTTAAAAAGTCGCGTTTTGGTTGTATGTGCAACTGTTTTATTGACAATTCGTTTTTGTTTCTAAAATATAACTTTTTGTTTAGAAATTCATCTTTGCGGGTAAAAGATACAACGGCATGATTAAAAATTAAACTATTTTCTTGAAAATTAAATTATTTTGTCAAATATTCAACCATATTGTTGAAAAGTAATCTTCCTTCTTTCGAAAATTCGTAGTTTTAGCTTGAATAAATCATCATCTTTTTTGGTAGCCAAGTCTAAGAATTTGACAAATTTATATTACCTATTACAAAATTTCCTACATTTGCTAAATTGAAGAAATAATTCGGATAGTTTCCAAACTTTATTTCATTATTTCCTGAGTCATGATTATCAGACAGAAAATATGTATATATCAAATAATTACGCAATTACAATTGCCTTGTTATTGAGTGAATATGAACGACATAAAGTTAATATAAAGCAATCAGATCTTCGCCAACTTTAACTTATTTGATCAGCTGCTTTTGTTGAAAATAATTTTTCCTGAAATTTAATATTTTTAACATTACAAAAAAATTGAAACTCCATTCATCGAAAGTTATATTAAAAATTCAAGGTTCAGCAATTATAATGAAATATTATAAAATAATTATGTTCTCGCGATTTCAAGGAATTTTAGGGATACTCTTAATTACTTCTAGAGATTTCTTTACATCCTCATCCGAATGAGAAGATTTTGGTTTGACGTAAAATTTTACTGAGTCTGTTTTCATCAAAACAGTCATTCAGTCAGAGAAAATTATTTTTACGAAGGTGTCTGTCTGAAGTCTGTCTGTAGGCACGATAAGTTCCGCAAAAATCATTGGAGTGGATTGAGATATGGCACACTTGTTTAAGATCTAAACGAAAAGGACAAGTTCGAAATAAAAAAAAACGAAAATGAAAATTTTAAATCAAACAACGCACGACATGTTTATGCGCCTATCTAACATCCCATCTATCTTCCCGTCACTAGTGAATAGGCTACCTAGATATATGTACTTATTGACTTGTTCTAATCTCTCATCGTTTAGAACAATGTTGCACATTGTTTTCTCACCTTTTCCTTCAAACACTATGATTTTTGTTTTGTTTACGTTAATTTTGATGCCCATGTTCTTCATGCTTGTATTCAGTTTGCTCGACATTCTTTGCAAGCCTTCGATTGATTCTGCTATAACAGCCTTGTCATCTGCAAAAGCTAACCCACGTACCCTCACTGTCTCGAAATCTACACCTTCTTCGTAGAAGAGGGCCATTCTTAGACACTTGTCCATACATATGATAAATAGCCATTAGGGCATAACGCATCCTTCTCTAACGCCTTCTATAATATCGAACCAGTCACTCAGTTTGTCAATTACCCTTAAACTCGCTTTGTTACCTGCATATATTGTTTTTATTGCTTGTATGAGTCATCCAATGACTCCGTACTCTTTGAGGACTTCCCAAAATTTCCTTCTATCTACCTCGTCAAATGCTTTTTCTAGACCAACAAACGGACAAAAAACTTTCTTTCCTACTTTTAAACTTTCTCCTGTGATCTGTCTTAAGCTAAATATTTGATCCGTACATGATCTTCCTGGCATAAATCCACTTTGGACTTCCCATATCTTTTCTTCTGTTATTTTCATAACCCTGCGGATAAGTATTTTTGAGTATACTTTACTTACGGTACTTAGTAAGCTGATACCTCTGTAATTATTGCAATTGCTTTTATCTCCCTTTCTTTTGTATATTGGTACGATAATCGCTTTTCTTCACTCGTCTGGGACTTCCTTCATCCCGATACATAAATTTATAAATTCGCAAAGCTTGTGAGGTATGTACTTGCCACCGTATTTAAGCATTTCAGCGCTAATACTGTCTACACCAGCAATCTTACCGTTTTTTAAGTTCTTGATTATATCTCTAACTTCAGTGACATAGACTTGCTCAATTGGGTTTTCTGATGCATTATGTTCCATGTCGCAGTTCTGTTGTCCTATAGCTTCACCTCCTAATAGTTCTTTAAAAGAGTCTTTCAAAGCTTCTACTATCCCGTCTATATCATATAGAATTTCACCTTTGCTTTTTCGCATGCTGACAAATTCTGTACTTTTACTTCCCTCCATCTTTTTAAATATTAGTTTCTTGCTTCCTTCAAAGTCGTTTTGTATTTTCTTATCTTCTTCTGTTATGATTTTATCTTAACTTTCCTTGACTAGTCGTTTAATTTTTCTATTTTTGTGTTTATAATCATTTTTGAGCCTATTTCTCTCCTTATCGCTAAGATCTGCGATGTTCAACGTTCTCTCGTACGCTTATTTCTTTTCTTGTCGGGCTGCCTCAATTCCATCATTCCACCATGCATCACCAGACTTTCTTCCTACAATCGCCGTTGCAAGAAATCTACGAACCGTTCCCCGAAATCTACAATGCCCCTACCCCCTCTATGTCGTGGTAGAACAACCCTTTCAATCGCCGAATTACTGTGGTGCATTCGTTGTTTCGTCATTTCTACACAAATTGTTCTGTTTAATCGTTCAAGGTGGGTGTTTGACCATTTGATGAGCTCAAAGGAGTACGTGAGCACAGGGATGGTATAGGTGTTGATTGCCTTGATCTTGTTTGCCGAGTTAAGAGAACTCTTCAGAACAAATCTGTGTCTTGTAGTAAAGGCAGTCGTTAGGCTTTTCTCAACTATCGTATGCTGAATACCCTTTGATTCGAGAATACCCAGGTATTTATATGAATCGCCCTCAGCCATTGCCTCGATGTCATTCTCGAAATCGTTCTCTATTTCTTCGGTCCCTAATTTTCCTCTGGTCAAATGCACCGTTCTGCATTTATCTAGTCCAAACTCCATGTGGATATCATTGTTAAACTGCTTTGTGACATCGATCACTTGCTGCAGTTTCTTTTCAAACTAGCATATAGCTTCAGGTCATCCATGTATAGAAGATGGGACACTTGATGACCATCCTCGTTATCATGTACTCGGAACCCATGAGACATGCTAGTTAGTGTTTTGCTCAATGGTTTCAACGCTAAACAGAACCATAATGCACTGAATGAGTCTCCTTGGAATATACCCGTCGTAATGCGTATTGATCTAATTATCCTTGGTTGCCCATGATCAAAATACTTGATTCTTGTACCCCAAAGCATCATCGCACGAATTAGGAAGTCAATGATGCGTGGGCAAATTTTGTATACTTTTAATATATATACCATTAAACCATTTCCCTTTCAGGGTAGGCGTGACACTACCCGATTCGGGTAGTGTTTCTAGGTTTTTCTTGTAGTTATAAATAACTACAAGTGTGGGCTCACCACACCCACGATGTGCCAACAGCACTCATGTCAGTATTCTTGAATGGTCACCCATCCAAGTACTAACCGCGTCCAACGCTGCTTAACTTCAGTGATCTGACGAGAACTGGGTTTTTCAGCGTGGTATGGCCGTTGGCCATAACAACAATACTTTGGCAAATAGTCATGTGGTACGGAAGGAAACACTTGCTTGTAGTTGATGTATGCCATGTGCAAGTTTCTTTGATGTTTACAAGCTTGCTTCATAACAAAAGAGTCTATGGTGACTAGATCTTCACTGCCTCGTGAGTTTTTACAACATCCTTGTAGTTCTTCTGTAAGGATGGCATTCTCGTCGCAGTGAGAGTATACCTTATCTGCTATGATAGCTGTAAGACATTTATATGTTGTTGGAAGACAGGCTATCGGTCGAAATTCAAACGGATTTTGAGCGTCTGGTTTTTGAGGCAACATATACGTCGTACCCTGGAGCATAAAGCCTGGCATCAGATATGGGTGTTCGATGATCTTCTGAAAACACCTTGCCAACGCAGGATGCACACTAGTCAGGTACTTGTATCAGAAATTGTGCACCATGTCCGGGCCTGGAGCTTTCCAGTTACTTACTTTTTTCAATACCGCTGAAACATCCAAAGCTGTGATGTTAGTCAGCTCCATTTCAGAGTTATTGCTTGCTCTTTCTTTCTCTAGTTGGAACCACGCAGTGTCCTTCCACTTCTTTAGGTTTCTCCCCAAACGTCCGACCAGTAGTTAGTCACGTCCTCCAATTCAGGGACTTTGGTGTCTCGCTGGTTATTTTGCTTTACACTTTACAACAGCCATACCACGTTGAAAAAACCAGTTCTCGTCAGATCACTGAAGTTAAGCAGCGTTTGGCGCGGTTAGTACTTGGATGGGTGACCATTCAAGAAAACTGAGTGCTGTTGGCACATCGTGGGTGTGGTGAGCCCACACTTGTAGTTATTTACTACAAGAAACTATCCACCTAGAAACACTACCCGAATCGGGTAGTGTCACGCCTACCCTGAAAGGGAAATGGCTTAATGGTATACATACATACATACATACATACTCAGTTCACAATAGAACCTTCTTTCATCCGCCTGAAAGGTTCGATTTTGTTGCCTTCTCGCACTACTTTTCTAGTACCGACGAAGTCGAGCAGTGAAAACATCAAGTTTTTTTCGTTGGGAGACTATAATCTCATCCAATATTGCTGGTGTCAATGTCTCGATGTACCGAGGGTGGATGATTTTAGCAACATGGTGTATCAGCTTTCTGGTTCGATTTTCTTTCTTATATTGAGTCAGTCGACCCAATTTCACCTTACTTTGGTGACATCCATATCCAACCTGATCTTTCATGCTGGACCTCGCTCCCTTCCTGGGGCGAAGACTGCATTTATTAATGTCCGGCTGTGGTTTTAGTGGATTCGGTGCTTGATCTTCATTATCCCTAGCACATACGCCTTCAGCTTCAATCAAGCCTTTGTTGTTCACATCTTCCAAGGGAAGTTCATCAATAGAAAGCTGCTGTTCCGCTTCCATTTCGATGGCAGCTATTTAAACAGCCGAAAGAAATCTGTTTACAGATATTGAGCGTTTTTGATCTGCTAGATTGTGCTCATCAATTCTTGCGGCTAGTTCTGGATACCTAAGTGAGAAGAGTCGATGATGTTCTCTCCTTAAACTTCGCCCACTTTTCTTTGCCAAATAATAAAAGCGCATCACATTCCTGTCCTTATGGTATGCCCATTTTAATCGCCTCCTTGGTTGTTGAACCTCCACTTCTGGCTCTGGTTGTATTGAGCCGTCTACCTCTGGAGGATGTGGTGGTGATGGATCATCACCAGGTTGAGGAAGAACATCAATTGCCACTACTTGTTCGTGTGACGCGGCTTCCTCTAACTGATGTTCATTGCCGTCGTTTTTCCACGCGAAATTAACCTGTTGTTTAATCTCCATTGCTCGATCTTGCAGCAAATTTCGTTCTAAAATTGTGTCCTTTTTTCATGAGGTTTGAAACTTCGCACTTTCATAATAGAGACACATCAATTCCTCATTCATTGTGGTATCCCACTTGATGCTCTCCCACGGTATTTCTGTTGAGGTGTTTGGCTGCAAATAGCTAGCGCTAGCTAAAGCATCCTCAGCAGGCACAGTTAAGGTTTCACTGCTTACCGTATGTCGCAGATGTTCATGCTGGCCAGCTGTTTGATTAGTGAGATCGGCCTGACCATTTCGCAGCTCACCATCTCCACCGTCCCGCGAGCTGTGGCCCCAAGCGGTTGCTCCAGGGGCGCCCCGACGATCCTCAGAAAGCGACAAGCGTTTCAAAAATTTCAAAATAATCTTCATTATAATTGATGGGTTTTGGTGTTCCTCTTAGTCACTTTCCTCTTCGTTCTCTGCCTGTCTGGCATGGGAAACCCTGTGAGTAGTAATGCTACGGCCAACAAATCCGTCAAATACATCAGAGGAAAGCTCAAGCCCTACCGCGACGACAACGCGAGAACACCTTCGGTAGGGGTTTTATTTTTCAATCTTCTTCTCGGGTGAACCCGATTTTTCATCATAGCCACGGACTAATTCAAGTAACTGATGAGATGAGGATGTTATAAATTATTATAATACGATGTATGAAATCTCCTGCGATGATGTTGTAGGTACAAAATTAGGAACATAGTGTAGTTTGGAGTTCGTCTTTTACCGCTGTTATCCTTACACAGCGTCCGCAAGCGTTGGAGGTTACAACAGTCGCCTCGGGATGCTTTCTTAGAGCTTCCATCTGCCACTCTACAGGTTTTTAGTCACTTGCTTCCTGATGGTCTAGAAAATTTCTCACAATGCGACAGGTGTTCAATAAAACAGCCTTCGGAGCTGCTGAAAGTACCCTACTGACTCCTAAATGTTCAAGATGTACAGTGCACCTTGCGTGCACATTGCCTGTAGCTGAAATCACAATAAGATGAATAGATGTATATTTCACATTCCTCCATATAGTCTTTACTTCATGCCTTAGCTCGCTATACTTATGGATCTTGGTTGTATAGGTTGCCTGCAAATATCGGTTAAGTGGACAAGCAATTTCGATGATGTAGAATCTTTCACCTTTTTTTTCTCGCATCACGATGTCGGGTCGATTGGCTCGGATGTATCTATAGAAAGGCATCCATTCTGTTAAGAGTCCTAGGTTTAGGGCAAGTTCTTGATGTATAATGCCCGACACATCACTATGTCTGTGCGTATATTCTCTTTGATCCATGACGCGACAACCATCAATAATGTGCTCGATGGATTCGTTGGTATCTTCACATAATCGGCCCAAGTCAACCACGTCTTGATGTAACACGTGTTTGCGATAATTTCTGGTGCTGACAACCCGGTCCTGAATCGCAATGACGAATCCTTCCGTTTCTGGATACAGGACGCCCCTCATTATTATTTCCGGGTTGAGATTGTAACAGCCCCTGGCGCTTGGGTAATCCCGTTGCATCCCCTTGTGAGCCTGAGCATGACCCCAAAGCCATCTCCACAGAGAGAGGGCCGCAGCCACGCTGTTGGCTGATATCTCTGACTCACTGATGCAATAATTGCCTGTGAGTTTTAGACGTTTCCCTGCAACCGCAGGGCAGTGACAAAGGATATGAGTAGATGTCTCATTATCCTTTCCGCACATACGACAGAGGGGACTTTCTTCAAGCCCTATCTTATGTCTGTGATATCCTAGGTTCCCATATCCTATATACATTTCTGTTAAGACTTTGATTTCGCTCCTCCCGACCTTGAGTATTTCCCTTCTTCGGTTCGAGTTAAGCTTTGAGCTTAAGACTGTTTTGGCCTGTCTGCAACCAGAGACCAAATCCCACTCATTCTGATGTTCCTCTGTCAGCCAACTGTTAATTTATTCAGTGACCGATGTGTCCAGGGATCCAATGGCGAGGCCTTTTTCCTTTAGTTGACCTTGAATTAGGTTAACTGCTTCCCTTAAGGCCGTCTCCGTAGAGTGACGAGCCTTGTAGGCGTGTTGCTTCTTGTGAAGTGGCCTACTTGATAAGACCTTATCGCGGATATTATATCCACAAGTCGTTTCACTGTTTTTAGTAGGAAAGATGTTTGGCTAATGGAACGGTAATCCTTGGGTGAGGTATAAATGATCCTATCTGCTTTCGGACTACTCTCGTACCCCTCCATTCCGTCGGGACATATACCAACGTCAGACTAGCCCTAGCAAGCGGCCCTATGATGATTTCTCCAGCCCTCTGTAAGAGGACTGGATATATGACATCTGGGCCAGGAGACATGTAAGGACTGAAAGACTTGAGGGCCCACCTGACCCTGGCAGGGGTGACAATCTCGTTGGCTGGCCACCGTTTCGGGCCCATTTGGGCCGCAGACGACTTTGTTTAACTCTGGGGTGTTGTCCCCTTTTCTTCAAACCTTGAATAGGCCGGGAAATGTACCTTGATCGGGTAAGCCAAGGTATCCCCGTCCGACTCTGAGTACCCCCGGCCGGGCAGTTTCAGAGTGCCGAGAATAGCGCCCGGATTTCGAGAAAGCAGCCTATCCAGCCTAGCCGCCTCGGCTCCCTTCTCGATGTCTGTGCAAAAGTTGGTCCAGCTCTCATGCTTTGCCTTACGTATTGCACCCCTGTATTCGTTCCTCATCGTGTGAATGACGTCCATAGTTCCTTCGTTTTGCCACTACTGGCACGTCTGAACCTCTCTCTGGTTTCTCTGCGAAGCTCTTCGTGTTTCCCATTCCACCAGTGTCCTCCCCGGCCGTTCGGACTCTTGTAGGTCGACAATTGCTTTCATATGTAGCTTTGATGGCCTCCGTGAAAGTTTTGGCTGCCATCTCCAGGGTATTCACGTCTCGAATAGACCTGGGAACCTCTGGAAGTGCACATATTGGTTCTCTATCTGTGAGTGATCTGAGAGTGTGCATTCATCTGAAACTCTCCACTTCTTGATATTATCCCTAAAGCTACTGGAACAGAGAGTGATGTCAATGACTTCCTCTCTAACCGAGTTACGGAACGTCGTGGTGTTCCCCGTATTAAGAATATCTAAATCAGTGGTGATGAGCTATTCCAGTAGGTTATTACTTCTTGAGTTGATGTCCGTGCTGTCCCACAAAGTATGGTGTGAATTAGCATCGCATCCCAGCATAAGAATAATACCCCTTACCTTGCAATATTCCACCAGTGTACGTACCTCCACTGGTGGGTTGGTATCGCTGTCATAAGGAAAATAAGCCGATCCCAGATCTAGCCCTGCTATTTCTTTGAGATCCGTGGCTATCACCATCAGGTCTCTCGAATACAGGTCAAGCAGCGGGACAGCGTTAATTCCCTTTGCCAGTATGCAGGCCCTTGGTTTGGTCGCCTTGGGATCCCTGTACCCAAAAAGACCAGGCCCCCCCCCCCCCCCCCCCTCCCTTTATGGTATCTCGAACTATCCATGGTACTTAGATTAGTGAGATACCTATGTGCCTCGCAGCCATGCCCCTTTGCGAAACTGCAGAGGCGCCTTTGCTGTGATGCAAGTTAATCTGGGTAATGGTTAGACCAGGAGCAGTCATTTAGGTATGCTCCCGATCTTCCGGTGTCTCGAAAGGCTCCTCCTGTCCCGGGCCGGCAACCCTAAAGTTGACCTGTCCAACGTGATAGAAGGGCCAGTTGTTGAGGGCCGCAAGAGCCCTTGTCTGGGATTCAGGAATCTGTACAACTAGAAGATGTCTATTGCCTCCTACTGTGTTCCGTTCTTGAGGCCTTTCGTGCCTGACGATTCGCCAGAACACTGTCTCAAGTGAGGGGTTGAATTTCTTCAACCGACGGAGCACCTCAGACGGGTCTTCCAGTTTACCTGGAAATCACGTCATAGCCCTCACCATCTTCTGGAGCAACTCAACTCCACCCATCTTAAAAGATGCGCCTTCCCACGACTCTGTCTCGACAACTGCTTTGAGTAGCCAAGCAACGAGTCCGGGTAGTTGGTGTCGGTCACCACCATCGCCAGGGGGTTAGCCCTCTGAGCGGCCGTCAGTCCAGCTTCCGACAACTTTCTGTTCCTCGGCTGCTGGGCCGCCTTGTGCGCCTTCAGAGTCTCAGCCATCCCCAGTGTGGTGTCCTCTGAGCCCCGACCAGTCTTCTGGGCCTCAGTGCTGGATGTCGGCCCTGTAGCTGCCGACGTTCCAGCTTCCGCAACTACTCTGCTAGCCTGCTGCGCTTGCCTCCTCAGTCTCCTTTTCATTCAACCGTTGATGCGTCTCCTCTTTTTGGGGGACTGATTGGCCTCTCCCATTACCATAGCCTCGTTCTGGGGGAGAGACAAATGGGGAGGAAAGGGTTATGTTAGAACCGTTAAGGCCAAAACCCTCTTCCCCCGTAGTGTTTTGCGTGTTCATCTTGATCCTACGAGAAGCTAGGGAAATGTAAGGCCCGCTCTGCAGAACCCCGCGTGCAGGGGTAAGACTACTTACTCGGGGAGGTCGTCGGTTGTCCCCGAGAGGCCGTTAGGACACCTCCGTAACCCCTAGGGGCCAAAGTGGCACGAGCACGATCACTCTACACCCATGGCTTAGGGGGGGGGGGGGGTCACATTGAGTGAGACACTCGATGTTCAAATATCCGCTTACAGACCACCATAACAAACGGAGGGCTGTTTCTTGGACGCTATGCGTGCCGCAGGTCATTCCTGTCCCGATTTAAAAACTGAAAATCCGCTCGGGAGGGGCCTCGACCCAGAAATCCAGAAGGCCCGTGTGAGCTAGGCTCTTTCACCCTTTTACCATACCGTAGTCACGCATACCAGGAGAGCCCGTTCATAGGGATACTTTTCCTCTCACCCACGAAAGCCCGTTTATAGGGATCCTTTCATTCATATCCATACGCATGCAGGCCGATGTCCTTTTGACCCCCATGCCCCGCACGCTCAAGCCTCCCCACCAACTACTAGGTGTTACAGCCCATAGAGGAGGTGCATCATATTACAGGATATTGTATAATATTGTATCATATCGTATGGCATTATATCACATTGTATCATGTTGCCTCATATTACATGATAATGTATCAGATTGTATTATATTGTACCATATCGTATCATACAGTATCATATTGTATAAAACTGCATGATACTGTATTCTATTTCATAATATTGTATGATTTTGTATCACACTGTATATTATTGTATCGTATTGTATCATATTGTTTCATATTTCGTCATATTGTATCATAGCGTGTGATGATGTATCATATTGTATCACACAGCAACATATTGTATCATAATGTAACATATTGTTTCATAATGTATCATATTGCATCATATTTGATAATAGTTTATTATATCATATGATATTGTACCATATTATTTCATAATGTATCACATTGTATGTTGCAATTACATGTTTTATCATATTGCGTGATATTGTATTATACTGTATCATAATGAATTATATTGTATCATAATTTAAAAAGAGAGAGTTGGCAGGGGGTGGTTGGATTCGAGAGCTTTTTTTGCTTATTTGCTTTCCCGAAATGTGTTTCTTTCAATACTTACATGCTTTCACTAAAATCCATGTATTTTATTGAAAATTCATGTTTTTTGGTAGAAAATTAATCTTCTTGATGAAAGTTTTACCATTTGGCTCTGCTGTGTATGCAGTCGCACAGTCGCGCGGTCGTGCGTTTCTTTTAATTCACTCCAATGCCAACGACAATTCACTAACGTCTGAAAAGAAGTTTCACTTTAAAAAAACCAGTAGCTTTCATTATATTCTTTCGAATAAATAAAGTCAACATTTTCCAATAATACAATTTTTTCTATTTCCCAATATTTTTCAATATCGTTTACCTTTTTTGGTTAAAAATTATACTACTGAGCTGCAAGTTGATCTTCTTTCTTGTACATTCATTTTTTCGGTTCAGGACTCAACATTTTTTTTTTAGATGGAAATTCATCTGGAAAATCATCTGTTTGAAACTTAACTTTTTAACTAGAAACTTGAGTACTTCAGTTTCTGTTGAAAATTGTAGTTTTTTGTTCCTTTTTGTAGAAAATTAATATTCTTTGTTGAAACTCCCTTTCTATGTTGAAAATCCAACTCCTTTATTTGCAAATTCTTTGTTTTTTGTTGAAATATAATTTTTTAAACTAAAAATTAAACACTTCCATTTCTGGTTAGAAAATGATCTTTTTTAATTGAAAACTCAACAGTCTTCTCGGATAAAAATTCTTCAGTTAGGTGGAAAATTCAACTATTTGGTTGAAAATTCCACTTTTTGGTTGAAAATTCTCTTTTTTCTTTTCTGGAGTAAGGATTTAACAATTTTGTTAAAAATTCATTCTTGTTGCTGTAGTATCCAAGAGCTCTACTTTTTTTTGATTCATCGGAACAATTGAAACAACTTTTTAAAAATATTTTTTAGTTAAAAAAAAAGTTTTTCTCTAAATTATACAGTTTATGAAAAATTAGAAAATTAGCTCTCCACAGCTGTTCGTGGAAATACATTAAAATTTGGAAGCCTTTGAGCATATTCAAAGTTTCTTCTGCCATTTAAGACTAAAGTCGTAATTTTCCTTCAACCTTAATTTAACAATGGCTCGTTTTATTTCCGGCATGTTTTTCTACTATTTATAAAGATTTAATTAGAATGATTATATTTATGAAGAACTAGAATTATTATTAATTATTCACTCAGCAAATTGAAATGAAATTAAACTAAAAGTACATTAAAGTAAACCACGACTTTCGATGAGCTGACATAGTCTATTTAAAAGTATGACTAAAATGCCTTCTAATTGTTTCAATGATTTGGAAAACGTTACACAATCGCCTCCTTTTATCAAACTTTTCTATTAATTTACTATTCCTATTTTTAATTAATATAAAATAAAAAAGTTGGAATAATTTCATTTTGATTTCAATGGAAAAAGTATTTGAGAACAACATAAAACATCTTTTTCAATTCATATTGACCGAGTCATGAAATATATAAATTAAGATGGCATTATTATTTTTAATACAATAAACAAAACAAATCAATACTAGATTTTGAGGAATTATAAGGGATTTATTAGGATTTAAAAATTTTCAGTGTATTTGCAATTATTCCAAGGGACTTCCGAAAAATGTCAAAGGATTTTCATACGATTTCAATAGATATCAAAAATTTCTAAACATTTTGTAATATTTCTATAAATATTAAAGAATTTCACAAGGATCAAGGGTTTATACAGGACTTAGAAAATTTCGTAATGTTATATAGAATCCTCTTGAATTTTGAAGTATTTTGAAAGATTTCATATAGGATTTACAAGATTTCAGGATATTTTAATGATACAAAGTGATTTCAGAAAAGTTCCAACATTTTTAAATGTTTCGCAGGATTATCAAGAAACTTTGAAAAAACCTAATAAAATCCCCCAGGATTTTAATAGTTTTCAAGGATTTTAAAGGCTTTCAATAAGGTATTTTAATAAGTTTCCCAGGAGTTTGAAGGATTTCATAAGACTTCAAATATTTGAAGGAATTTAATAAAATGTAAAAATGAACAATATAACAGTGGTTTTTCTGAAAATGTTTGAAATAGATTATCTCAAAAAACCTTACTTATATTTTTCGCCAATTTTTGTATGCGATACCTTGCATCCTTTACGAAAAAAATTCAGAAGTCGTATTTTAGGAAAAAAATTCTCCTGGCCTCAAAAATAGTTTAGATCGCGTAAAGCTGATACGATACCTTCCTTATACATACAAGCAGAAATTGTAAAAATGTATGCATAAAAATGAAAAATATGCGCTTTTTCAGAAAATCTTTTTTATTTTTTTCTGCAAGCTTTTAAAACATGAAAAAGATATATTCTCGAAAGCCCCACATTTTCCATTCTTCCCAATATTATTGAAGAGTTTTAGCTAACAGAAGAAAAGCATGCCATTAACTTCATACGTGTTAAACCATTTTTCAGTCCGGGAGAATTTTTTTTTTTAGTATAATTTTTGCATTTTTACGATGCAAGATATCGCAGAAGAGCCAGAAGTATTTTTGATATAACTTTTTTAGAAGTGAAAACTTATATTTGAACATTTTTTTCGTATCTGTCGTTATTTGCGAGAAAAATACGAAAATTCGATTTTTTGAAAAAAATTCTGCTGGCCACTTAACTTATTTAGCTCCCATAAAAACTCACAAGATGTGTTCCTTACGAAAGTAAAAATTTATCAAAAAATTGGCAAAAAATATAAATGTGGTTTGTTTGAGAAAATCTACTTTCAATATTTTCAGAAAAGTCGCCGCCTTATTGTTCATTTCGAACGTTTTTTGAATTTTCTAGTGGATTTCAGAAGAAAACAATAAACTTTATCAAAATCAGCGAGAAAACAATAAATACGTAAATTGATTCAAAATTTCTACAGATGTGAACGAAAAATTAGAGCTTTTTTAAAAAAAAAACAGTGCACACAATTCAAAGACGCATAAGGTCGTAGACATTTTTTTCAAATTTTAAAAATACGTTTTGCCTAATTTCCTCTGAAACACAACATATTTTGGAAGATTTTTTTGGAAGATTCCGACACATTTGGGATACTAACGAAATTTAGTAATTTTTATAATAAATTGACTGAATTTTTATTAAAATTCAGAAACGGTATCTGAAAATTGAAAATAATTTCCTAAAATTCCTAAATGGTAACAGAAATATAAGTTATCGTGGCTGAAAGAAGTACGCAGTTAGCAACTGCGCACTCCTCGCTTCTCGATCGCGTTCGAAGCGGGCAAAGCATGGTGGTCGTGGTCATGGGCGGCAATGCACTGAAAAAGGTTGTGTTGGATTATAACGATGCAGTAAACCTATTATTACCGACATTTAATTGACTGAAGCGGGAAAAGAATTCGAACAAGAAGAAGAAACTGAAAAAAGTGGTGAAATGGCGAGTAAAAGCTCGGTTCATGAGCGAATTATCTTTGCAATAAAATAGTTACAAGAAACTACGATCATCTGCCTCGTAAATGAACTTCTCAAACGGTACATCAGAACCGCAAGTGACTAGCAGCAGCGGCGTAAATTAATAATTAATCCAGGTTTCATTTGAATAGTAAGTGCGCTGTTTACGTCAAATGACGCCGTCTTGGCTAGATACGTTATATCTGTAATTTTGAGTCGTTCCGTTGGTTCATTAATTTTATTATAAAGTTGCAGTATATATTTGTCTCAACAATACAAATCATAGTGAAAAAAAATAATAAAAAAAAATATCCAACTATACTCTCTGAATCTGGATTAGTAGAAAACTACTGATTGGTAGTAACAGGGCCAGCTCCTTACCCACCTTCAGAAATTTCAAGTGGGTAGTAATACCCGCCGTACATAGTGCTTCCGCCAGCGTAGCCTGCGTAGTAGTTTTCTACTGATTCAAATAGCGCCGATTCGTTCACTGCTAATTAGTAAAGCTCTACGAATTCAATGTGTATAAATAACTAACTAAATAAATTAGTAACTATATCTACTAAAGGAAACTGGTGATGCTACTACTAAACGAATTGGTAAATGTATTTCTAATGCTATTTCAAGGGTAGCTTTAAATAAATTTGAAAACTGATTTTACAATGAATAGAGTTTTATTGAAATCAAATAATACAGTATTAAATACCTGAGAAAATGCAACAAATGTGGAAATTTTACAAACGATACCTCAAATTTCATATAACCATACTAACCAGCTACCTGAGTTGTAGGAATTAACATTTTTTGTTATTTTTAATTTGTACACAAGAAGAGGCATATAAAAATTCATTAGAAGCAAGTCGAGTCTCGTCATTCTGCAGTTCAGCAGGAGTCACAGCCTCATGGCAGTGCTCCCAACGCGGGCACTTTGCACTACTGCGCATGCGATGCATAAGGCGTTTCATTGGCTGCCGTTCGCGCCCTTATTTGAAATGTTAAAAAATACCATTTTTTTTATTTATCATAAATAATCAGAAATAATTTTTTTAACATGTTCAAGTGGTACGTGGATGGTTTTTAATATATTCTGAGCATTAGTTTTTGAAAAATAAAAAAAAGATTACATTAAAAAACAAAAATTTTTTATTTTCGGAATATTCATTTTATTTTTTAACCTATTGCTCAGTATATATTAAAAACCATCGACGTACTACTTAAAAATGTTAAAATATAACCATTTTTAATTAATAATAATAAATTTGAGAAATGGTATTTTTAACATTTCAAATAAGCGCGCGAACGGCAGCCAATGATGCACCTTATGCATCGCATGCGAAATAGTGCAAGGTGCCCAGGCTGGGAGCGCTGCCTCAAAGATTTGGCTGCCTCATAGCAGCAGAAGCGTTAATGCGCCTGCGTTATGCGAGAGACACCGTTTACCGCCAGCGGTATATTCAAAATAAATTTGAGCTCATACTTAAAGGGGTTTTTAACAAAACAATGTTAGTGCCACTTTTCTCAAAACACATTTTATTTGCTTCAAAATTCTCTAAAATTCCATCGCACATTTTTGTGAGAAAAATTTCATTAACAAAATATAAATAAATGCGAGATACATAAAAACTATTCGATGCAACAATTTAAAAATTGATTCTTTTCTCAAAAAATTATCTATTAGTTTCTGCCCTCTTAGTTTTACAATGATTTTATGAAACAACATTTCTCTTTACTTTTTGTAAATTATTAAAATTGTAATGAGGAAAATCCAATTTTATTTTATAATAATGATATATTAAGGCCATTTGGGATAATAAATAAGAAGCACTATGAAAGGTGGATCTGGTCCTAAATTTTTATAATTATTAAAAAAAGTTTCTTTTGTAAATAATTTATTTTTGCTCTTTTCATGCTTATTAAAATTGAGGACCAGACCCACCTTTCTTAGTGCTTTTTATTTATTATCCCAAATTTTCAATTCGATGTGACTATTCGTGTGAAAATAAATTTACAAATAAAAAAAGTGTCGGTAAGGTAGGAATCCGGTCACGTGACCCACTCGTCACATTGTCTTAAAATTATACTAATTTCATTATTTCAATTTTTAAGAACGCACTTTTGCTTTCTTAAAATGTTTTTCTTTCAATACTTACATGCTTTTTACTAAAATCCATGTATTTTATTAAAAATTCATGTTTTATTAAACATTGAACAATTTTATTAAACAGTATCCTTTTTGGTTCAAAAGTCCACTGTTTTTTGTGGAAAAATCGTCCTTTATTTGGTTGCAAATTAATTTTTTGAACTGGAAATTTAACTGGTCGATTTCAATTTGTACATTTATCTTTTTTAGTTGAAATTTAATTTTTGTTCGAAAATTCTTTCTTTTTCGTAGAAAATTAATTTTTTCAAATGAAAATTAATCTGTTTCACTGAAAATTTAACTATTCCATTTTTTATTGTAAATTTATCTTTTTTAGTTGAAAAAATCCAACTATTTGGTGGAAAAAGTATGTACACATTTTGTTACAAATTTGTCTTTTATGATAGAAAATTAATATTCTTGATTGAAAATGTAACTACTTGGTTCAATGCAGAACTGCATTATTAGGCATTAATTTTTTGGCTGAAGATGCATCATTTCAGTTGAAAATTCATTTTTTTGGTTACAAACTTAAATGTTATTATGAAAATTTATATTTTTTTTTTGTAAAAAATTAATTTTCAAATTTGAAAATGTAACGATTTAATTTTTTGGTTGAGAATTTATATTTTTTAACTGAAAATTTAACTATGACGTTGAAAATTTGTATTTTCTGGTAAAAAATTATTCTGCTTGGTGAAAAATCATCTATTTGTTGTAAAATTTCATTATTTAGTTAAGAATGAATGAAATTTGTTGAAAATTAAACTTTTTAGGAAGTATACTTTTTGGTTCAAAAGTCACCTTTTTTTGTGGAAAAATCGTCCTTCATTTGGTTGAAAATTAATTTTCCGAACTGAAAATTTAACTGGACCATTTTAATTCGTAAATTTATCTTTTTCAGTTAAAAATGAATTTTTTTTTTTAATTCTTGTTTTTTTGGTAGAAAATTAATTTTTTCAAATGAAAATTAATTTGTTTCACTGAAAATTTATATATTTCATTTTTTTTATAAATTCATCTTTTTTAGTTGAAAATTCATCTATTTAGTTGAAAAAGTATGTATTTTGTTAAAAATTTGTATTTTCTGATAGCAAATTAATATTCTTGGTTGAAAATTTTTACTTCTTGGATCAATGCTGAACTGCATTATTGGGCATTCATTTTTTGGCTGGAGATGCATCATTTCAGTTGAAAATTAATTTCTTTGATTAAAAATTCAAATTTTATTTTGAAAATTTGTATTTATTTTTTTGTAGAAAATTAATTTTTAAATTTGAAAATGTAACGATTCAATTTTTTGGTTGAGAATGTATCTTTTTTAATTAAAAATATAATGATTAGGTTGAAAATTTGTATTTTCTGGTAGTAAATGTTTCTGTTTGGTGAAAAATTGGTCTATTTGTTGTAAAATTTAATTATTCAGTTAAGAATAAATAAACTTTGTTGAAAATTACACTTTTTAGAAAGTACCCTTTTGGTTGAAAAGACAACTGTTTTGTTAAAAATTCTTCTTTTATTTTGGTTAAAAATTTATTTTTCGACTGAAAATGTAACTATTGCATTTTTTATTGTAAACTTTTCTTTCTTAGTGAAAAAATCAACTATTTGATTGAAAGTGCATGTGTTTTATCACAAATCTTTTTGATAGAAAATTAATATTCTTTGTTTGGAATTCAACTTCATAGTTGAAAGTAGAACTACTTTGTTGAAAATTCGTTTTCTTGGTAGAAAATTCAAATATTCTTTTGCCAATTCGTTTCATTTTTTTTTTTAATATTACGCTTTTTGACTGAAAATTTTACTATTCTATTTTTGGCAGAATATTTATCTTTTTAAATTGAAAATTCAACCCTTTGGTTCAAAAATTTGTATTTTTCGATACAAAATTAACTTCTTGGTTGAAAATTCATGTATTTTAACAATTTTTGTGTTTTGTTTTGAAAATAGGACATGTCTGTACTGTTCGAATTTTGAATATCGTATTTTGTTCATACTACAACGGTACGGTTTAATACTAAATTGAAAAATATGAAAAACAATGTCATATTCCCCTCTTTTCCCCTTCTTAAGTGATATCTCTTGTTCTCCTTTTTTCAAAAAATTTCCCCTTTTTCTCTATTTTTCGTAAAATTTTTGTTTTGGTTGAAAATTGCACTATTTCGTTTCTAGTTCAAAATTTATCTTCTTTAGTTAAAAATTCAACTATTTGGGTTAGAAAATTTCTTTTCTAGTAGAAAATTAATCTTCCTGGTTGAAAGTTCATCTCTTTCGTTCAAAATTTAATTACTTTGCTGAAAATTTGTATTTTTTGATTGCATTCAACTGTTTTTAATTGAAATTAGAATCATCTTTGGTTGAAATATCACCAATTACACTTTTTGTTGAGATTTCATATTTTTTGTTCAGAAATTCATCTACCTGGTTAAAAGTTTAATTGCTTCGTTAAAAATCGATTTATGGTGAAGATTCATAATTTTAGTTGAAAATTTATTTTTAGAGTAGAAACTTAAACCAGTTTTTTCAAAAATAAAAATATAACTATTAACTATTACATTTTTTGCTGAAAAAAAAAATATTTTAAATGAAAATTGACATTTTCATGTTTGAAAATTTAACTATTTGATTTAATATTCATGTATTTTGTTCAGGATTCAACCATTTTTAGAAAATTCGTCTTCTTTCGTTGAATAGAACTGTTTTTTATTTCAAATTAAAATATTTTTTGGTTGAAATATCAAGTATTAGAAGTTTTGTTAAGAATTCATGTTTTCGTATTGAAGATTCAACTGCTTTGTAGAAAATTCGTCTTTTT
Organism: Andricus curvator; assembly: GCA_932195095.1. Lineage (NCBI taxonomy): Eukaryota > Metazoa > Arthropoda > Insecta > Hymenoptera > Cynipidae > Andricus > Andricus curvator. Next base: position 407,749 of record CAKNYM010052641.1, on the reverse strand, counting down.
GGCTTGAAAATTCAACAATTTGGCCGAAAATGAAACCATATAGTCGAAAATTAACTTTTTTGTTAAAAATTATTTTTTTGGGGTTGAAATTTCAATTGTTTTGCAGAAAATACGTATTTTTTGTTTGAAAATTCATCTTTTCGTAAATACTATCTTTTTGGTAAAAAAAATCAACTGTTTGGTTGAAAATTCATCTCTTTTATTGAAAATTCATTTTTTTAGTAGAAAGTTAATCTTCCTTTTGGAAAATTCATCTTTCCGGCTGTAATTCAAACTATTTGGTTGAAAATTCGTCTTTTTGGTTGAATTCAACTAGATGAAAATTCGTTTTTTTTTGTTGAAATTAAATTATTTATGACACTAAATATTCAGCTATTCCATTATTGGTTGAAAACTAATCTTTTTTAGTTGAAAATTCAACTATTTTCATAAAAATTAAACTTTTAGTTTGAAAAATTACCAACTTGGTAGAAAATTACATTTTTTGTTGAAAATTCATAGTTTCGGGTGGAAAATTCAACTGTTTTGCGGAAAATTCATGTATTTTGTTGAAAATTGGTCTTTTCGGGTAGAAAATATTTCTTTCACTTGTGGATTCAACTTTTTTCTTTAAATTCGGTTTTTTTGGTTCTATTTCACTAGTAGAAAATTCATTTTTCTGTTGAAAATTAATTTTTTGAACTGAAAGTGTAAGTATTCCATTTCTGGTTCAAAGCTTATATTTTTTAATTGAAAAATCAACTACTTGGTTGAAAATTCATCTCTCTTGATTAAAAATCACATTCTTGTTGAAAATTCATCTTTGTAGGTTTAAAATTCAACTATTGTTTTCAGTCATCTTTTTGGTCGGAGATTTGTCTGTTTTGTTGAAAATTCGTCTTTTTGGATTGAAAATTCATCCTTCGTGGTAGAAAAGTCATCTTTCTCGTTTGAAAATTCAACTATTTTTTTTTAAATTTAATTATTTTTTTATTGAAAATTCAATTTTTTTTTTTGAATAATAACGACCGAAAATTTTTCGAATTGGCACAAAAATGAATCAATTTTTCATTAAAAAAAAAAAAGATATTCAGAGGAGGCGCAAGCCACATGAAGTTTAACACGTGTTTCCCATAAGAAAAAAAACGTTTTTGTAAATTTTATTCAGAATCCTCAATATGAGCTGAATCGAGTTGAAACTCAAAATTTTTCTTGAAATTAGCCATAGAATACGAATAAAATATTACTTTTCAAATATCAGCCCTATGTGTCTGTTTTACAGGGTCCCAAAAAACCCCATAAGTGGAAAATGGGTTTTTTGAGTTTTTGGGGCTAATTATGATTTTTTTGCGTTTAAAAAAAAATAAAACTTACTTCTAATACATAAAATACAACCTTACTGATAACTAGATGTCTAAATAAATTATTTAAACTAATATTAAAAAATATCATTGTTTTTAGCAATTTTCTCTTAAAATAGAGATAGAAATTCGCGGCTTTTGCACACACACACAAATTTAATGTTAACAAACATGATTGTTTTAACAATTTATTATTAATTTTAATAATATTCTCTTAGAATGATGCTGGAAAATTGGAGGTTCTTCCAAATTTTTCCATTTTGTCCAATTTTCAATTAGAGTGAGCTAAATAATTGATTAAAGTTAACCAAACTTTTTGTTTGAATAATTTATCAGTATTATTGATAATATTCAATTTGAAGAATGTTAGAAGGTTGCGGTTTTTTCTGAAATTTACAACTATTTGTCTGTTTTTCGCATAGGGTGAGTTAATAATAATCTATTCAATTTAGCAAAAATAATTATTTAAACAAATCATTGTTGTTTATAACAATTTTCTCCTTTATTAATTAATTATAGTTGCAGATTCTTCTGAAATGTTCAAATTTTGACCCACTTATTACTCAGTAAAGTAATAAATAATTAATTTTTATTGATTTTTTAATTTTCCAGGATTTGAACATTTGAAAAATTTGAAAACATTCCAAAAATAACAATTATAAATTTGTAAGGACCTAAAATTGAAATAATTTTACTTCTAATTTAAAAATTTTTCAGTTTAAAAAATTTAATCTTTCAATTTTCAATGCTTCTAACTTAAAATTTCTTAAAAAAATAAAATAAAAAATTGCTTATTTATTGAGCGTTTAAATTTAAAAGTTTAGGCTTAAGGGTCCTCTGAGGTGAAAAATAAATAAATTATTTGGTTTAACTTTTTATAAATAAATGATTGCTTTTAAATTCAAAGAAAGAATTTGCGAAAGAAAAAAATTCCTTGCATTTTTTTTTGTTCATAATTCATTTTAGTTGAAAATTATTTTTTTTTCCAAATTCAACTATTTTGTGGACATTTTTTAGAATTTTTTTTTTAACTGAAAATTGAACTATTCCATGTTTAGTTGAACATCTTCTCCAGTTGAAAATTCAACCATTTGGTTGAAAATTATTCTTTTTTGGTAGAAAATTAATTTTTTTGGTTCAAAATTAGGTTTTTTCTTTATTGAAAATTAATTTTTTAACTGAAAATTTAACTATATCATGTTTGTTTGAATATTAATCTTCTTCAGTTGAAAATTCAACTCCATACTTGTTTCAAAATTTCTGTATATTGTTGAAACTTTTGTGTGTCTTTTGTGGTAGAATTTTAATCTTCTTGGTGATTGATTCACCTTTTTGGTTGACAGTTCATCTATTATGTTAAAAATTCCATTAAAAGTTAAAATATTTGGTTGAAAATTCATGTATTTTGTTAAAGATTATCCTTTTTCGGTAGACAAATTATTTTTTATTATTGAAAATTAATTTTTCTTTGGTTGAAAATTAGTGTTTTTATTGAAAATATATTTTTTTAACTAAAAATTTAACTTAATTTTTGGTTGAAGTTTTTTTTTCATAGACATTCAATCTTTTTGGTAGAAAATTCATTTGTTTGGTTGAAAATTCAATTATTTCGCTGTACATATTTTTTTTTGTTTAAAAATTCATTCTTCTAACTAAAAATTAAACTATTCTAGTGTTTGTTGAAAATTGAACTTTTTTTATTTAGAATTCATCTATTTTGTTAAAAATATGTCTTTTTGTGGTAGAAAATTAACATTTTTGGGTAAAATTTTCATTGAAAATTGAAATATTTGTTTGGAAATTCATGTATTTTGTTAAAGATTATCCTTTTTTGGTAAAAAAATTATTTTTTTGATTAAAAATTAATTTTTCTTTGGTTGAAAATTAATGTTTTTATTGAAAATGTATGTTTTTAACTAAAAATGTAGCTTAATTTTTCGTTGGAATTTTTTTATAGACATTCAATCTTTTTGGTAGAAAATTCATTTGTTTGGTTGAAAATTAAATTATTTCGTCGTAAATATATGGGTAATTGTCAAATTGAAGGCAAACTTGAAGTCCCAGTAATATAACATTAATTTAGAAACTCGTACTAATTTTTTTATTAATTTAATAAATACTTATTATCATCCTCTACAAAACAGTCAGTTCTTTTTTTTTCATTTTTTTTTTTCTATTTACTCTAATTTAATATAAGAACACCCCAAACGTCATTACCGTACGGCGTCCCAACCTCACTTTGCACAAGGATAAACTGATTTTCTCCTTTTTTTAGACAGTAACCTGAAAAACGGTTAACGTATCAAGTTTGTAAACTTTAGATAAACATAAATTTAATGTATGCACATTCTTAAGTCAAATAAATAATCATAGAAAAACCTTAAAGTCTGTCCCTCGATTTTTGTCATTTCAGACATCATTACCGTACGTCTTTTTTTCTAGTAAAATATTGTAGTTACAGTTGAGTAATAAATACAGAAATATTAAGCGTACCGTTTAATACAAGATTCTACGAAAATGAGCCTTAAATATTTACTCTTTTTTTGTGAATCTGATGTTAAAACTGAAAAGTGCATTTTGACAACAAAAACGTCATTCCCGTACGTTCGTTAAAAACCAGTGTCGGAGTGAAAAAAATTATGAAAACCATTCCGTTAGTTGCTCAGCGGTGTTTTCTTTCATAAGTAGGTGACTTTTTATGATTAAAATCTGTTATTTTTTTTATAAATATTAAAAATGGCTAAACTTCATCATTTTTCTCGCATCATTACCGTACGGTACAATATAAGAGCGTACGTTCATATTTTCAATTTTGATAAAAATGAAGGCATAATTTATTACTCAGTTACTTAGTATATGACACGATGTAATAAATAGATTTGAATACATTTGAAAGACTGCATAATAAATCATGTAAATAGTTTCAGTGAACGTTGAATCTTTAATTGTACATTGTACTACAGTCACGTTGTTTCCATTTTTGTAATTTAAAACGTATTTATTGAAATAAAAAATAATAGTAACAATTAGACTTTTAATTTTTAAACTTTTTAAAAGCTTGCGTTCTCTTTCATAATTCTCCTAACTTCAAATCCACTTCCCGTATTTCATGTACGAATTTCATTATTATTTCTTATTTTCATAACTGCCCTTTTTGGATTTTAAATTTTTAGATGTGATAAGATCAATTTCCGTTATGAAATATTTAATTCCTAATAATAATGTGCTTGCCACTGTAGGTGCTAAAATTTGCTTACAATTTGACAATTACCCATATATATATATATTTTTTTTTTTAATTTATTCCTCTAACTAAAAATTAAACTATTCTAGTGTATAATTCATCTATTTTCATGAAAATTTGTCTTTTTTTGGTAGAAAATTAACATTTTTGGTTAGAATTTTCATTAAATATTAAAATATTTGTTTGAAAATTCGTTTTTTTTTTATTCAAAATGAATTTTTAATTAAAAATGTAGCTATTTAATTTTTGCTAGAAAGTTGATCTTTTTCAGATAAAAATTCACGTATTTTGTTGAAAACTCGTCTTTTTGAGTCAAAAATGCATATTTTCGAGTTTTAAATTCAACTTTTTTCCAAAAATTCGTCTTTATAACTTAAAAACTCAACATTTTCGATGAGATGTTTTTTCATCATTGATTGACAAATTTTTCTTGGTTGAAGATGTAATTCTTCTATTGAAAACTTGTATTTTTTGGTTTGATTGAACAGTTTTTTCTTTTTTTTGATAAAAATTAATTATTCTCACTGGAAATGTAATAATAAAATTTTTAATTAATAAATCTTAATCAACTGAAACTGAAATTCTTAATTAAGTGTGTAAATTTGGCAACATTAGGCGAAAACAATGCTTTCGATATTTTCGTGACACACCTATTTTTGAAAGAATGATTCATAATATTCTTTGTACTTCATAATCATTATATATTGTAAAAAATTCGTTTCCATATTTAATTATGTCAAATAAGCGCGCGATCAACATCCATTGAGGCTGCTGGTGCTACTAGAGATCCGACCCGAAAAATACGGTAAAGAATTTTTGAGATAGTCGGACGCGAGTTTTCATATTGGATCTTCTGATGCAAACTGTTGAACCCGGACCCATACATTTTGAGTTGGGTCCGCACGGAGAAAAATGGAAGGCCATTTTAGCCATGCAGATGTGCAGACAGAATATATTCCAGGGTCAACTATCGGACAGCCCTTGAAGATGGCTAAAGCGACTATCTCTAGAAGGTTAAAACAAGAGGCTCAAATCGATCATCTCACAGTGTCGACTTGGTCATGTAGGACGGTCGACTCAAGCGTCATAGAAAGTCGAACCGATCATGAGAGATGGCGGAACTGATCATTATAAAGGGTCGAATCGCTCATCATAGAAGGTCGATTTGCTCATATCAGATAGTCGACTTGATCTCCTCGCATAGTCGACCTGGCTATCTTAAGGAGTCGATTTGAGTATCCTACATTATCTATATTTGTTGTCCTTTTCCTACTTATTCCAGTCTCTCTCTTATAAGATACTGGAAATTATAAAATTAAGTGGAACCTATAAAACCTGAAAATTTATATGAAATACATGAATTCTGGAAGAATTTTTTATTCTTTGTGAAGAGTCCGGTGTATGAGACATAATTTTATATGCAAAAACAGTGCAAATTCACAATATATTTTTTGGAGCACGAAAGGCTAAGCACATGGCACGGTGTCACACTGAATTGTAAGATTTCAAACATTGAAGTGAATTCATAAACCAATAACCCGAATCTCGTTACATTCTGCATCATCAATGAATGCTAAAATTTTTTGCACGTTTTCAGTTTGAAACGACACGGTGACAACGAATTGATAGCTGAACGTCCAGTTACGCCTTTATCCTAAATCCCTTGGAAGCATCAAATTTGACGTTCTCTCTTATGCACTTCACTCTCCACGCATATTCGAAATATCAAAAAGCAGTTTAAACTTATTAAAAACATGTTTAAGTTCAATAAACAGCAAATGTGACGCTGAACGGCTCAATGACATTCACTCACTCCGAAATTGCTCTGAACCACGGTGCTCACAACTCTCGTATCCTTTCACACTGCATCCATCGCGCCGACAACCAGATTGGTTGAGGTTGGCGCGCTAATTTGAAATGATGAAATGTGAAAAGCAATTCTAAACAGCAAATAATAAGAGTAAAGTTATTAAAAATAGTTCTTTGCTCACAAGAAGGACTTGTAAAGTAAAATTTAAATTATTTATTAGATTTTTTCCTTAAAAATAAATGATAGATTGTAAATTTTAAAGAAAGAAATATATTTTTCACCTTAAATATGAATTTACAATAATTCCTAATATTCTTATGCACTTTACATTTATTATTTGTTGTGAACATTTGACTAATATATTTATTCATTTAAAAAAAAAAACACGCAAATGGTAACTAATCAGGTTGGCCATCCGCGATGGGTCATTTGCTCTTCCGTGGATCGTCGAAATGAGTGAAACCAAGATGATCGTATTGACCATGCCGAAAGGATACTTCGATTATCCCTGATAGTGAGTTTGACCTTATTAAAACACTCAGACTGGCCATAAAATAAGAGTCTCTCTGACTATGTTAAAAAAATTCTGAAAGGCTCTTTAGACCATCTAGAAGAATGGACTGGCTCTCTAAACTTTGACCCTCTAACTTTGACCATCCATTTTTCTCCGTGCGGGTCTTGCATATCTCTGCTTTTCCACGTGATGGTTTTCTGTTTCGTTTAAGCATGAAGTTGCAAGCAATTCAAACAATACTCCCTGTGCATTATTGTAGTTCGCTAGTACGTACCACTTTTAAGTCTGAAGTTAGAAAAGTAAAATAGTACGAATGAAGCACTGATATATATAATACACTGGATGCAGGATTCAATGGAAAACGCGTGTGCCTACTTGAAGGCGTCGGAGCTGCCATTTTTTAGGGATGTTTTGGTTCGGGACCACTCGGAACAGTTCGGGATATGCGGGAGATTCAAATGTAGTATAGAAGAGAACTCAAAAATATTAATACAAATCAAGTAAAATTTAGTTTATTGTCAATGAGTGAATGGACTGAAACTCGTAAACTAAACAAAACTTAATAAAAAGTAATTACATAAATAAAAATAATCGAACAGTACAAAAAAGGAAAGTCGATGGGATTTTAAATTGGTGGAATACACATTTTGTAAATAAGTGGTTTAGAATATTTATTGTTTTTTCCTCTTGTAAGGTACAATAAAACTTTGAAGATTTTACAATTGAACAATATAATAATTGTAATATCCCAAAAATCTGTATACGTTAGAATTGTGAAACACTTATTGGAACCTTTAAAAGCTACCAATGTGTACAAAATAATTTTTCTGCGGATGAAAAAAGTGGTGTGAAATTGTAAATATGACTAATGGGTATTATAATTAAAAAATGAATGTAAATTATAATATAAGTAATAAAAATTAAAAAGAGCAAAAGGAATAAAACTCTTGTGGCATGTGCGTAAGTTAAATAATTAGTAATAATAATAATATTATGCCAATAATATTATGCAATTCATGAATACGAACTTTGAATTGATGTTTAATGAAAATGAACATAGAAAAAAGTATAAGGTATAAATATATAAGATAAAAATATATATTGTAAAAAGGACATTTATAATAGGTTTTACCAAAGAAATACTGGAACGAAGAATTTTGTAGATACAAAGCGGTACTCCCTTTTCAAATAGAAGTGTGCATACAGAAGGAAAAACTGCTTAATTTAATCATTTTTGCCTAAAATAAAATTTTCTAATGGTAACCTGAACTAACCGGAACATTCGAAAATTTTATTTTACACAAAAGTGATTAAATTAAACACTTTTTAATTATGTATGCACACTTCTGTTGAAAAAAGGAGTACCGCTTGGTATGTGAAAAATATTCTATTCCAGAATTCTTTAGTAAAACGAGGTGATTGAATTTTGAGTTTACAGTTTCAACCTAACGTCTTATTTTGTAAAATATTTCGGTATAATTGAGATATTAAATAAATTACGTGAAACATGTTATTATTTATTTCAATATTGACAGATGCATTTCGCGAAAAAGATTTCTTCGCAAAGTGATCATCACAAATGACACTTCTTTCATTAGGATAAAATTTTTCTTTTCCAATAGCTTCTGACCATTTCTTTAGAAGTTCCGCGTTCACAAAAGGAAACCTACACATAAAATGTCAGTGTTAAATTTGAATAAAATTTTGATGACTCTGAAGATTCAAAGTGAAGTTTTCAATTCTAAATTTTCCAAATTGAAGAAATTTCGAATTTGAAGCATCAAAATAAAAAAATTTTAAACTATAAATAAAAATGCTCAAATTTTGATGATTTTGGAAATCAAAAGTCAACTTTTCTATTTTAAATCTTCCAAATTAAGAAATTTGGAACTTAAATCATCAAAGTTACAGACATTTTTAACTGTAAATTTTCAAAATTAAAAACACTTTAATTTTGAAGATTTAGAATTTAAAATTCTGCATTTTGGAGAATTATAATTGAAATTTCTTGAATTTTGAAAATGTATAGAATTACGAAATATTTTTTTTGCAATAGTTGCACTTTGAAATTTTACAATTACATTTTTTTCAATTTTCACGAACAGCAACTTAAAATTCTTCAATTTTCACGATTTTCAATTTAAAATTCTTCATTTTTAAAGATTTCAAATAAAAACTCTTTAATTAAATTTCCAATCAAAAGATGACTTTCCATTCAAACAAGACCATATGTTCCAAACTTAGTTCAAAAGTTAAATAGTTGAATTTTCAGTTAAAAAAAAAAATTCCCAGTTTAAATGATGAATCTTCAACTGGAATAGGCGAATTTTAAACCGAAACAATTATTTTTCAATCAAAAAATGAATTTACATTCAAGAAATGAATTTTCAATCAAAAAAATGTATTTCACATTTATTAAGTTTTTGTTTACTAATTTAAAATTTGGCTTAAGGTAAATGTCCCAGTAATCGTGATGGTCCCAATAATCGTGAAACTTGGTTATTATTTCAATATATTGTTTGAAAATATGTTAGAAGTAACATATTTTGATAAAACCCATTCATTTGTACCATTTTAAGCAGCAAATAGAATTTGCATTCATTGAAATTAAATAGAAAGTAAGAAAATTGGCATCACGATTACTGAAACTAGGGTCACGATGCCTGGGACGTTTACCTTACTTGCCAAAAGGATGTTTCCGATCCACGTATTTTGACGTTATCGCAGCAGACGCATTTTAGATGAAAATTTCCACATTTTGTGGGCACACACCATTGATTGATTCCACACCACTTTTTTCATCCGCAGAAAAATTATTTTGTACAAATTGGTAGCTTTTAAAGGTTCCAATAAGTGTTTCACAATTCTAACGTATACAGATTTTTAGGATATTACAATTATTATATTGTTAAATTGTAAAAACTTCAAAGTTTTATTGTACCTTACAAGAGGAAAGAAAAACAAATATTCTAAACCACGTATTTACAAAATGTGTATTCCACCAATTTAAAATCCCATTGACTTTCCTTTTTTTGTACTGTTCGATTATTTTTATTTATGTAATTACTTTTTATTAAGTTTTGTTTAGTTTTCGAGTTTCAGTCCATTCACTCATTGACAATAAACTAAATTTTACATGATTTTTATTAATATTTTTGAGTTCTCTTCCATACTACATTTGAATCTCCCGCATATCCCGAACTGTTCCGAGTGGTCCCGAACCAAAACATCCCTAAAAAATGGCGGCTCCAAAGCCTTCAAGTAGGCACACGCGTTTTCCATTGAATCCTGCATCCAGTTTATTATATATATCAGTGGAATGATGGCTTCAAAACAAGACGATTAGGTATTATAATAGGACGCCAAAAAAAAATGATGCTCAATTAAAATAGAACCATAGTTTTTACAGTGCTTTTTCACTAACATAATTCAAAATTGATGCAAGAATGGAAAAGATTCATTGATTCGAGGCAAATCGATTGATCTATAATATTAATACACTTTATTAAAGATTAAGGAAGTTATGCTCATTTGTTATATTTGAATCATCTGTTTCAATCAGAAAAACTTTTTTCATCGACATAATTCAAAGTTGACGCATAAACAGAAAAGACTTTTTGATCATAAATTTTCGAATAGAATAATTCTGACAATTTTTGTAAAGAAATCATAAAGCTGGGATAGGGATAGGGAGCGATAGAACTTTTCCCTTCTCTTCTCCAGCTCGAAAAAATATCATTTCGAATACAAAATTTGAAATTCCCTGATTTATCTTTGTATTTAAAAAATTTCTTGTACAATTTTGTAATTTTGTATTTTTAAATTTCTATTTTTAAATTGATCGAAATGAAGACTCTGGTTTGTCTATTATTTAAAAAAATAATTAATGCTTCCTCTATGAGGAAGCTAATACATTTGCTAACGTGAAGCAAAGTGCTCGTGAAATGAGCACCATATAATTATAAATACAAACAAAGTGGAAACACCTTTTTATTTTTTTCCTGTGATTGACTTATGTACGTTTTCCAGAGTAAAAAACCCCCTTCGTATTTGAAAAATGAAACGGTACACAGGGTGTAGCGAAAGGTCCCTGATCCAATCGAGGAGGCTATCAGAAGTAGTGATTAAAATGGGGGGTGAGTGCTAGGTCTGCAAAAGAGGGTTGAAGGTGGTCGAACGGGCTTTCGGGCTTGAGGGAACATATAGATAACACTTCTTACCCGAGGGACGCACCGCGACCCCAATCTCAAGTCAGATATTGTTCCGGGCTTTGAAAGCTCAAAAGAACTCCTGAAAGGCATTTTCTCACAGTTCGATGTATTATTCTGGGTTCATACGTATTGTGCTCTCATTCCAACATTTTCGGAAAGAACCAAGAGTCAGAAAAAAGAAAAGTTTATCGATATGGTGACAAGCACTCTGACTTTTCTATAAAATCGATTGAAACCATTAGTAATTGACCCGTGACGAATATCTCAAATAAAATAAAATAATACTTTTCTTTATTCAGTGATTGGTAAGTTATTTTTTAAAAGGAACTAGTTATAGTTACCGTTTCATCACGAGAAAAGTAACTTGTTATCGTTACTTTTCAATGAAAGTCGTAGGTTAGTCATGACCCTCATAATATTTCTAAAAAAATGAATGTTTTAGAGAATTTTTAATTTCAGTTTATGGGTAAGTTATTTTTTAAAAGGAACTAGTTATAGATACCGCTACATCACAGAAATGTAACTAGTTATCGTTATCGTTACCAATTCAAATGTAACTTTTTGTTGGTTGCATTTCCCAAGAAAAGTAAAGAAAAAAGTGACTATCATTACTTTTTTAGTTAGATTCGTATTTTAGAAATATATATCGAAATTCAATTTTTACAAAACTTTATTTTTAACTCACGAGTGATAGTTGTTACACTTTTCAACGAATGTCGTAGGTTAGTCATGACCCTCATAATATTTGAAAAAAGTAACTAGTTATCGTTACCATTAACGATTCCAATGTAACTTTTTCTTATTTTCATTTTCCCAAAAAAGTATAAAAAAAGTGACCATCGTTACTTTTTTAGTTACATTTGTATTTTAGAAATATATATCCAAATTTAATTTGTACAAAACTTTAATCATAACTCACGAGTCATAGTTGTTACACTTTGCAATGGAAGTCGTAGGTTAGTCATGACCCTCATAATATTTCTAAAACCAGGAATGTTTTAGAGAATTTTGAATTTCAGTTTATGCATAAGTTATTTTTTAAAAGGAACTAGTTGTAGTTACCGTCACATCACGATAAAAGTCACAAGTTATCGTTATCTTTGCCGTTTCAAATGTAACTTTTTCTTAGTTGCATTTCCCAAGAAAAGTAAAAAAAAAAAAGTTACTATCGTTACTTTTTTAGTTAAATTTGTATTTTATAAATATATATCCGAACCTAATTTTTACAAAACTTTATTCATAGTTTACAAGTTGTAGTTATTACACTTTTTAATTTTAAGTCGTAGGTTAGTCATGACCCTCATAACATTTATAAAACAAGGAATGTTTTAGAGAATTTTGAATTTCAGTGTCGGAGAAAAATTTCTGCTTTTCTATTTTGGGCTATAAATCTCTTTGGCGCTGAAAATTAATTATTTCTTCTTGAAAGTGTTTCTTTAGATTTACCTTGTGACGACTTCTACTTCTAGAATATTTATAATATTCTAAGACTAATAGAAAATTTGTAGTGGACGTTGCATTTTCAACAAAATTCATGATTTTTCAACTAGAAAGTGTGAATTTTCAACCAAAACAGACATATCTTCAACAACATACATGCATTTTGAAATGAAAAAAAAATATATGCAACAAAATAGATGAATCTTCAACTAAACCATATGTAAATTTAAAAAAAAAAAAAATGGTTGAATTTTCATTCGAAAAAAAATAAATGGTCAACAACAAAAAATGTTCACAAAATAGTTAGTTTTTCAACGAAAGAGATGAATTTTCAACAGAAATGATAAATCTTCAACAACAAAAAAAAATGTTTAACAAAGTAGTTCAACTATCAACCAAAAATGATGAATTCTTAATGAAAAAGGTAATAGTTAAAATTTCAACCAAAACAGATTTTTATTTTGAATCAGGTACAGTTGAACTCAGCCAAAAACTACACATTTGCAATAAAATAGGTACATTTGAAACCAAAGAGATGAATTTTCAACCAAGAAGATAATTTTTTAACAAAAGAAGACGAACGTTTAACAAAATACATTAATTTTTTTTCAATTGAAAAAAATGATATTGAACGAAAAAAGATGACTTCTTAACAAAAAATCTAATAGTTGATATTTCAACCGAACAACAATTTTTCAACAAAATAGTTGAATTTGCAATCAAGACAGAAACAAAGTCGAAAAGATTTCAGAAGTAATAGACGAAATTTTAACCAAAAAAGATAAATTTTTAACAAGATTGTTTAATTTGAAACCAAAGAGATGAATTTTTTACATAATACATGAATTTTCAGCTATAAAGAATCAATTTTCAACAAAATAGTGCAATTTCAACCCAAATAGATGATTTTTCGATCAAGAAGATTAATTTTTTACCGAAAAAAGACGAATTTGTAACAAAATATATGAATTTGCAACTGAAAAAGTTCCAATTTCATCCAAAAATGTCATAGTTAAATTTTAAATCGAAAAAATTAATTTTTAACAAAAAAAGATGAATCCTCAGCTAAAAGTGTAATAGTTCATATGTTTCAACAAAAAGTAATTTTATTTTAAAACGAAAACTGTTTAATTCAACCAAAAAATTAATTTTCAACAAAACAAAACAAAAAATTCAACTCTGAAATTCTTTTTTTATTTCTTTCTAAGTGTTTTTATAGATTTGAAAAAATTTTGCATCTCAGAGTGAAAGAAAATTTTCAGTTTTTCTATATTGGGCTATGAATTTCTATGGCTATCTGCCACCGCAATTTCAATAGTAAGAACAAAAATAGTTGGAAAAGCAATAATATTGATTGATTTTCATAAGAAAGACTTGTGAACTACATTTTGAAAGTAACTAAAACTAACTGTGACTTCGATCTCGAGTGTTCCCACTTTGTTTGTATTTTTAATTATATGGTGCTCATTTCACGAGCACTTTGCTTCCCGTAAGCAAATGTAATCGCTTCCTCAAAGAGGGAGCATTAGTTATTTTTGTCAATAATAGACAAACCAAAGTCTTTATTTTGATCAATTTAATAATAGGAATTTACAAAAAATAGAAAATTACAAAAAAATACACAAAATTTTTTAAATACAAAGAAAAATCAGAAAAATCAAATTTTATATTCGAAATGATAATTTTTCGAGCTGGAAAAGGAAAAGGAAAAGTTCTGTCGCACCCTATCCCTTTCCCAGCTTTATGATTTCTTTACAAAAATTGTCAGAATTATTCTATTCGAAATTTTTATGATCAAAAAGTTTTTTCTATTTATGCTTCAACTTTGAATTATTTCCATGAAAAAAGTTTCTCTGTTTGAAACAGATGATTCAAATATTATAAATATTTTATACTTTTATATTTTTTATATTTTAACTTTGTTAATCTTCAATAAAGTGTATTAATATTATAGATCAATCGATTTGCTTTGAATCAAGGAATCTTTTCCGTTCTTGCATCAATTCTGAATTATATTAGTGAGAAAAGTTTTACTATAAAAAACCGTGTTTTCAAATATTATGCATTACCATAGCTTCCTTACTCTTCAATAAAATGTATCAATGTTATAGGTCAATCGATTCATCTTGAATCAATACAACCTTTCCATTCTCGCATCAACTTTAAATCATGAGAATGAGAAAATTCTTAATATAAAAATCGATTTTAAACATATATAAATTAAGATAACTTCCCTACTCTTTGATAAAATGTATTAGAATTGTAGGTCAATCGATTCGTGTCGAACCAAGAAATCTTTCATGTTGTTGCATCAACTTTGAATTATGTTGAAGAAAAAAGTTTTACCATAAAAAACCGTATTTTCAACTAGTATGCATTACCATAACTTGCTGACTCTTCAATAAAATTTATTATTATTATTATAGGTGAATCGATTCGTCTCGAATCAACACATCTTTTCTGTTCTTGCATCAACTTTTAATTATGTTAATGAAAAAAGTCTTACTATAAAAAACCGATTTTCAAAATATATAAATTACCATAACTTCCCTACTCTTTAATAAAATGTATGAATATTATAATAGGTCCATCGATTCGTGTCGAACCAAGGAATCTTTAATATTCTTGCATCAACTTTGAATTATGCTAATAAAAAAAGTTTTACTACCAAAAAACGATTTTTAAAATATTATTGAGTGCTAAAAAAAATGCAATAAATATTTTTTGAAATCCTTCCGCCGGTTTCAATATATTTGTAGGGAAAATGAGCCCTCAAAATTTCATTAATTCATCTGCAGCCGTTTTCAAGTTATCGTGTTCACCAAAAAGTGTGACATCCTCAAACACACACACACATATCCGGACAATTGCATATAACACTGTATTAGACATTTTTAAATTGAGGAAGGTTCGATTAAATGAATTTGAAATTTTTGGAAAATGTTAACAGTACAAAGCTTCCTCCATGAGGAAGCAAAATAATGGTTTTTAGTAGTTACTGTCACTAAAAAAATGTAACAAGTTACCAATTCGTTACTTACTTATGAAAACAATTTTGTTACCACTCTCGTTGCCAAAAAAAAGTAACTAGCTACAATAACTGTTTAAAAGGAACTAGTTACATCCCATCCCTGTTTTTATTGTAAAACTGGGCTATGCGGCGGTTGTGAGGTTAACCGGCTTATTCAAAACTTTATTCTTTATAATTAATTGTCTTTCTCCGAAAAATACATTTTCAGACTGAAGATTGTTCTATTTATTAAAACGTTTGAAACTTTACATGAAAGTTTTTTTTCTTCCAATTTCGTTAGTTATAACGAAAAAAAGTGCATTCGTACATTATTCTCAGTTTTGGAAATTTGGTTAGATTTTGTGAAAAAACTCGTGAAAAACTTGAAATGCAGTAGTTTGTGGAAATGATTTCAATAAATTATACTTTCTAGCGTCTGAATGAGATTGACGTTTGTTCAATTTATTTATTTTTTTTTTTTTATTTCTATGTTTTTTTTTATTTATTAATTTTTTTTGTTTTCCTCAAAATGATTAGAAAACTTATAAGTAAGCGACTTTACCCCACATTGTGGGGTAAGGTCACTCACACTTCAAGGGATGATAAATAGCTTTCTATAAATGACATGTAAATTTGTGCTTCATGGTACGGAATTTAGCCAGATAGGGATTACAGATTTGAAGAATCAATAGCTAATTTAAATTCCTTCCTGCACTTTATTTCAAAAAACCGAAAAAAGCCGCTTAGCCCGATTTTACGGTAGATTAATTAACTCGGCATTTTAGACAGATATTGATTTGAAAATGATACATTCTACATGAATTTCGTTTTTTTTACATTTTTAGAATAGGAATTTTTATTTTTGCTTCGTCGTATGAATCTGAGGAATGGTGAAATTCGTTAATTTCACCAGCAGGGTCGTCTTTAAAAATAATTTATTTTTTTGTCTAAAAATTAGTACGTAAGTTGCATCAATTTGTTACATTGTGAAACATTGTGAAAGATTTTGCCAACCACGACATGATGTAAATTGAAAATCGTCTCGAATCAATTTTTACCCCCGAAACAATTTTCCAAATTTTGTATTTTTAATCGATTTTTAATCGGTCCGAGCCACTGAAACATTTTTCCAACCAGCACATAATCCCAATTAAAAAGAAACAAATAGGTCATTTGAATCATCTGATTTTGTATAATTTTTTAACCCCAAAATAAATGACAAAATTTTTATTTTAAACAATTTATAACTGTTCGATCCATAGTGGGATCCAAGAAAATTATGTTAATGCAACTAGCGAAAAAAATATCAATTTTTTAAAATGTTATTCTTTATCTCCTAGAATAAATTTTTGTATAAGAGAGAAAAAAAAATGGTTAACTTGTGAAATCAATTCTTAAAACAAATTGTATTAACTAATAATCAAAATTAGGGATAATTTGTTAAAAGAGTGCATTCCTATTCTTAATTTAATTAATTGTATTGTTAAGATGCTAATTGGCAATGAACTTTTGAAACAAATACATATGGCAGAAATTTAAACGCAGAAAGAAGTCTTTTTTAAAATTATAATGTGAATTATCTTTCTTGATGCAAATTTCTTATTCATTACTATTTTTTAATTCTATAAATAAATCTTACAAACAAAAATTCACGTTTCAGGCGTTTCCAGACTAAATAAAAACTTTTGGTGTTGTTGTAAATATATTTCCAATTATGTCTCCCGAAAATATTTGGCCTTTTTTCACCATTTGTTGATTCCATAAACAAATTATATGAACAAAACTTAATTGAAGGCATTTATAGGCAAAAATAAATCAGTCTT
Source organism: Andricus curvator (assembly GCA_932195095.1). NCBI lineage: Eukaryota > Metazoa > Arthropoda > Insecta > Hymenoptera > Cynipidae > Andricus > Andricus curvator. The sequence goes on along the minus strand of CAKNYM010052641.1, from coordinate 390,357 downwards.
TATGGTAGATGTGTTGAAATAACGTGAGAATAGTGGTATTCTTTCATTTATAGAAGTCCCTTGTTTTTGATAAGTTCTTGATGAGATGATTTAAAACAAACAAAAAATAAGTTTTTCCTAGAAAAGCAAGCATACTATTATGCACTTTTTTATCTAGATTGTTTATAAATTCTATAAATTCTTTGCTTCGAGAAGAGTTTGTATAAAAAAACATTAGCAACATAGTTGCAACATGCCTAGAAAAAAAAGATTTCTTTTAGCTTCTAAACACTCACAATGTGCATTTGTTTATATGATTTGTTTATACATTTTGAAAAATTCCATTTTATCAGAAAAATGTGTTAAAGAACATCATTCACAATATAATGTTTACAAGACTAGTAGATAAATCGATTTTTTTGCGCCTATATACGCCTAGAATGTGCATTTGTTTATGAAATTCACAACTAGTTATGGAAGTAAAAATTTCTCCAGAAAAAATTATTGGCAACTTAATTCCAACAGTAGTAAAAAAAATGATTTCTTCTGTCTATAAATGTCTAAAATCTACATTCGTTCATAACATAAACAATTAGTTAAGCATGCTACATTTTTTCGGAAAACATAATTAGCAATATAGTTTCAACAAAGGCAAAAGAAAAATTGACTTTTTTTGCTAGAAAATGCGTAAAATGTGAACTTATTTCTATAATTTGTTTATATAAACAAAATTGATAAATAACAACATTTTTTCAGAAAACATCATTGGTCATATAATTCCAAGAAGACTTGAAGAATAAACAATTATTTTCTATCTATGAATGTCTGCGATGTAAATTTGTTTATATAATTATTTTTTTAATTATTAATAATATCAGATCTTAAATTTGAATTCCCAATTATCATCCTAACGATCAAAGCAAGCTATTGTGGAGCATAAATACACTGTTAAAAATTTCCGCTCGAAATTTATGGAATTACCTTGAATTAACAGATATCATGGAATTCGCGAAATTCACGAAATTCAAGGAATTCATGGGATTCAAGGAATTCATCGAATTCACGGAATTCACAGAACTCACGGAATTAAAGGAAATCACGAAATTGGCGGAATTCATAGCATTCAAGGAATTTATAGAATTCACGGAATTAATGCAATTCACGGAATTGATGGAATTCAAGGAATTGATGGAATTAAAGGAATTGATGGAATTCAAGGAATTGATAGAATTCAAGGAATTGATGGAATTCAAGGAATTGATGAAATTTCAGTAATTCACGGAATTTACGAAATCTAAAGAATTCACGGAATTCATGAAATTCACGGAATTCAAGGATTTCAAGGAATCGAAGGAAATCACGGAATTCAAGGAATTCACGGAATTCGAAGAATTCAAGGAATTTACGGAATTTGAGGAATTCATGGAATTCAAAAAATTCACAGACTTCGCGGAATTCAAGGATTTCGCGGAATTAAAGGAAATCACCGAATTGGCAGAATTCATAGAATTCATGGAATTCATAGAATTCACGGAATTAATGGAATTCACGGAATTAATGGAAGTCACGGAATTCATGGAATTCAAGGGATTGATGGAATTCAAGGAATTCATGAAATTCAAGGAATACGTGGAATTCATGAAGTTCACGACATTCAAGGAATTTACGGAATTCAAGGAACTCACGAAATTCAAGGAATTCACGAATTCACGAAATTCAAGGAATTCACGAATTCAAAGAATTCACCAAATTCAAGGAATTCGTGGTATTCAATGAATGCGTGGAATTCATGGATTTTGCTGAATTCACGGAATTCATGAAATTCAAAAAATTCGTCCAATTCATGGGTATTCATTGAATTCGCAGAATTCAAGGAACTTACAAAATTTAATGAATTCAGAGAATTCAAAGAATTCATGGAGTTCAATGAATTCACGGAATTCAAGGAATTCATGGAACGTGAATATCGAGTATTCCGTAAATTCAGTGAATTTCATGAATTCAGTGAATTCCGCGAATTCCATTAATTCCGTTAATTCAGTGAATTTCGTAAATTCAATGAATTTCGTGAATTACTTGGATGGCATGAACTTCTTGAACACCTTGAATTCCATAAATTCCATAAATTTCCCCGAATTCGATCAATTCCGTCAATTCCTTGAATCCCATATACTTCGTGAAATCCGTAAATTCCACTGAATTCCTTGAATTCAGTTAATTCCGTGAATACAGTCAATCCTGAGAATTTATTAAATTACATGAATTCCGTGAATTGTATGAATTCCGTGAGTTCCATGAATTTAGTGTCTTCCATGAATTCAGTGAATTTCATGAATTCCGTGAATTTCATGAATTCCGTGAATTTCATGAATTCCGTGAATTTCATGAATTCCGTGAATTCCATGATTTCAGTGAATTTCATGAATTCCGCGAATTCCATGAATACCATGAATTCTGTGAGTTCCACAAATTTAGTGAATTCCGTGAATTCCATGTATACCATTAAGCCATTTCCCTTTCAGGGTAGGCGTGTCACTACCCGATTCGGGTAGTGTTTCTAAGTGGAATGTTTTCTTGTAGTTGTAAATAACTACAAGTTTGGGCTCACCACACCCATAATATGCCAACAGCACACAGTATTCTCGAATGGTCACCCATCCAAGTACTAACCGCGCCCAACGCTGCTTAACTTCAGTGATCTGACGAGAACTGGTTTTTTCAGCGTGGCATGGCCGTTGGCGAATGAATTCCGTTAATTCCATAAATTTTGGGAATTCCGTGAATTCCATTAATTCCGCGAATTCCATAAATTTCGTCAATTCCTTAAGTTTCATGAATTCCGTAGATTCCATGAATTCCATGAATTCCATAAATCCCGTGAATTCCATGAATTCCGTGAATTCCATAAATTTCGTAAATTCCATTAATTCTGTGAGTTCCATAAATTTAGTGAATTCCGAGAATTCCATTAATTTTGTGAATTCCATGAATTCTGTGAGTTCCATAAATTTTGTGAATTCCGTGAATTCCATTAATTCCGCGAATTCCGTGAATTCCATAAATTTCGTGAATTCCTTTAGTTTAATGAATTCCATGAATTCCGTGAATTCCTTGTGCACAATTTTCGATTTATAAACGCTACAATACATGTATTGCAATTTCGTCATTCCAATAACGTGTTTGCAATTTTACCTTACGCTTGTATTGTAGAAGTGTTGGAGAATGCCAAGCATTTTTAACCGTGTAAACTTTGAAAACGAGTAATCTCTAATCTTTATTCGTTCGTAAAAATTGATTATAAAAATTAAATGTGTACTTTGGACCTATTTGTGATCGGCTAAGAATATTAATTTTTAATGTTTATTTTATGTTCACAAATTGATACAAATTTAGATGATTAAAATGACCTAGTTGTTTTTTTAATGCAGATTAGGTCCTGGCTGATGAAGCGTTTCAGTGGCCCGGACCGGTTAAAAATATAATTTTTTTCAATTTCTTTTGGGGCTACAAATTGATACAAATTCAGACGAATAAAATGACCTTTTTGTTTTTTCAATTCGGATTGTGTCCTGTCTGACGAAATTTTTCACTGTCCAGCCCTCTGAAATACCTATTTCTGCTATAATACAAACTCTTATTTTAGTGTTACAAACTCATATAAATCAAGTGCAAATTTTTGCAGAAAAAAAAATTGTCCTCATATAGGTTATGGCTGTTGAAAAAATAGACTTTGGTAAAATGAACCGTTTCTAATCGTTAAAAAGGACTTGGATTCTTCATCCTTGAAAAATCGATTTCCCGTCTGACCAAATGAAATTTATTCCACTGTCGTGTCTGATATTCAATACTGTATCGGAATGGTATGTGATGAGATTTGCCTCATTCACATATCTAGCAGGTTCAGCTTACGGAATTCCTTTGAATTTTGATTTACATTCATGTGTATCAGACCAAAAAATATAACTTTCTGCTCTTGCGGTATATCAAAATTAACAAAAATATTCTGCTGTAAAGTATTTCTTATTCCCAAATATAATATTTGGTACTGTATAGAATTTCCGAGAACAAAACAAGAATTCAACGATCAAATTTGGACAAACACCACAAAATGCTCATATTGCAATTCCTAAAAACAAAAAAATTTGTTTCTTTGCACGAAAATAAAAAAGAGGAAAGGAAAATGAGAGCAGATAGGAACAGCGACGAAATAACGACGCTATCACCTCGATACCTGACAAGTGAATGTGGGTCAAAAGAAAAATCCGTTATAAACAAACAAGAAATGAGAGAAAGTCAAGACCCATGAATACGTATTGCTAAATGTAATTAATCATACTAGAATAACTTTTGTTTAATTTATCCAAATCAGTTTTTAAATTAATAGACAACTTATTTTGTTTTTTAACATAAAGCATTTCCATGAATTCTATCTTTCTCTCAATAATTTCACTGTGTAAAATTTCAACATTATCCCAGTCAAACTCATGGTCAACATCAACAAACCCTCTCGTGTGTCTAGCAAGAACGCTCTTAATAGATTTAAGACTTTCACGATGATCCATTATAATAAATTTAAATTAAAAATTTCAAGATTTTTCGGGTTTCAATCGTGTGCGAAACTATGAATGTTGCCGACGTTTCGTGAACATTGCAGTTCACTTCTTCAGGGCTGACCTGAAACTGAAGTTTCAGGTCATGTTGTTCTTATGTATGTATTCTCTACGATGCCTGTGATTGGCCAGAGTGCCCCCTGGCGTGGGCTGGTTGAACTTGATTGAAGTGCAATGTTCACGAAACGTCGGCATCATTCATAGTTTCGCACACGATTGAAACCCGAAAAATCTTGAAATTTTTAATTTAAATTTATTATATTGGATCATCGTGAAAGTCTTAAATCTATTATTAAAGAACTCTACGGGGAGAGTTTTCTTACTAAAACTAACACTTTCAGTAAGCTCAGGTCTTCTCAAGGTAAGCTACTAACATCTTTAGCTTTCTTAAAACGGTGTAGGGACAATAACATCGTCCCAAATTTCTTACAGTTAAAAAACCATTTAGGAACATCTAAATCCAAATCAATTCTACATAAAACAAGTTTGCTTCTCTTGAAAGAAAGAATACAACATATCAAACTTGCCTTGCACACTACCTCCAAAAAATTATTAAAACTTCACCTTTTCCTATCAAACACTCTCAGATTTGACATTTGGTCCACATTGGACCGCATATCATTTGACCAATCCCAACGGATTAAAGATTTTTGCACTCAAAAACAAAAAACAAAATTTGACAAATTACTTCCAGTAAGGCACGCACCATTAACTAACACAGTAAAAAACATCTCCAACCATCCTCTCAGCAATGCAATGATCTCAGCCTTATCTAAAGGACATAACTTTGCAGTAGCTCCCTCCAAAATCCCGAAAGAAGAAATTATCAGTAATTTGGAATCCACAATATATACCCTTCCGCCCGAAAAAGCGAATGACATACGACGTAGGACGGATAAACATTTTACGCGAAGCTCAACTTCCCTCCTCAAACTTAACAAAACAAGAAAAAACAGCTATTAAAGAACTCAATCAGAATAAAGACATCATAATATTACCCGCAGACAAAGGAAATACAACAGTAATAATGAATAAAGAAGACTATAACAACAAAATCATGGACCTTCTCACTGACGATACATATAAAAAACTTAAAAAAGACCCTACAAAAACAATAGTCAGAAACCCTTCTAAAAGACTCAAATCTTGACAGCGAAACAATATCTAAATTAAAACCTACTAATCCTATATCTCCAAAACTTTATGGACTCCCAAAAATTAGAAAAATAACATCCCACTCAGACCGATCGTCAGCGCAATAAACTCATCAACTTACAAACTAGCACGCTTTCTCGCCAAAAAACTGAATCCTTTCACAGGAAACTCCATCACACACGTCCAAAACTCTTTTGACTTCATCAGAAAAATACAACAGATTCACATTCAACCCCAAGACATCCTAGAGAGTTTCGACGTAGTATCTCTCTTTACAAAAGTACCAATCTCTGATACAATCGATATTATCAAATCCTTTGCAAACTTCCCCTCCAATCTCAAACCATTGATAGAACACTGTCTCACTAATACCTATTTCTCTTTCAATAACGAATTCTATGAACAAACCTCAGGAGCAGCAATGGGATCTCCAATCTCACCTGTAATAGCCAACATCTTCATGGAAAATCTAGAAACTAAAATCTTTAACAAATCCAAGCTTAAACCGAAATTTTGGTGCCGTTACGTTGACGACACTTTTGTAATCTGGAGACATGGACTTGATGAACTACACAAGTTCTTCGATTTCATCAATCAATTACACCCTAATATCAAATTCACCATGGACATAGAACAAAACGGAAAATTGCCTTTCTTGGACGTACTAGTTTACAAACGATCTGATAACACATTAGGACATGAAGTTTACAGAAAACCTACCCATACAAACAGATACCTACATGCCTCCTCCCACCACCACCCATCTCAAAAGCAATCGGTCATCAATTCCCTTGTATACAGAGCTGTCTCCATAACAGATAAAGATAACTTACAAAAAGAACTACAAAATGTTAAAAAATCCCTAATACAAAACGATTACACAAACAAACAAATTAATAAAGCAATAAGAAAATACACTCAACAGAACAAGTCAACACAACCTACTGAAGAAAGAGAGAGAAAAATGACCACCACCCTACCCTACATTCAAGGTATCACAGAACAAATAGGAAGAATTCTCAACAAACACAACATCAAAACCATATTTAAACCACCTGCAAAAATAGGACAACTTCTAAACAACCCTAAAGATAAAAAAGAACCTTTCCGTGATCCGGGAGTATATAAAATCCCTTGTTCTTGTGGCAAAGTCCATATTGGAGAAACCGGGAGGGCGGTAAGTCAACGTGTAAAAGAACATGAGAGTAAAGTCAGGCTAAAACATTTCACGCAATCAGCAGTAGCTGAGCATCATATTGAAACAGGACATAACATTTTATTTGAAAAAACAACCGTAATCGCAAAAACGTACAATAAATTTCCAAGAAAATATAGAGAAGCAATCGAAATCTTAAAACACCCTAATAACATCAATAGGGACAATGGATATAATACCAATCCGATTTGGCTTTCCGTCCTCCCGGGTTTTTTAAAAAAGACTTGATTGGCCAATCAAGTTCAACCAGCCCACACCAGGGGGCACTCTGGCCAATCACAGGCATCGTAGAGAATACATACATAAGAACAACATGACCTGAAACTTCAGTTTCAGGTCAGCCCTGAAGAAGTGAACTGCAATGTTCACGAAACGTCGGCAACATGCATAGTTTCGCACACGATTGAAACCCGAAAAATCTTGAAATTTTTAATTTAAATTTATTAAGAACGCTCTTATAACAACGTCCTAAACGAACATTAGTTTTGTGTTCCTCCACCCTAGTATTAAGAAGTCTGCCAGTCTGTCCCACATAAGTCATCTTACAGATCTTGCAAGTGATCTTGTAAACAACACCACCTTTTTCAAATTTATCTAAAGGATCTTTACCAAAAATTATTATTGAATCCATTTTATATGGTATACGGAAAATAGTATGAATATTAGATTTCTTTAACATAAATTCAATAGTTTTTGAAATTTGACCAAAACAAGGAAGAACAAAAGTATTGAAAGAACTATATTCTCTCAATTCTTTCTGATTTTCTGTAGATGAAATGTTACTTTGTTTGTTTTTGATTTGATAAATTCTAATTGTAATATGTTGCTCAATCAACTTTTGTGGGTAATGATTAAGAAAAAGGATATTCCTAACAATATTTAAATTTTGTTTGTGAAATGAAATGTGGGACAAACCTAGAGGTCTGTCAACTAAGTTTTTGATTACTGCAACTTTGTTTTGAAAAGGATGAGCCGAAAAGAAATTTAAAATTCTACCTGAATATGTACTTTTCCTATACCAATTGGTAATAATATTACCATCCTGACCCTTAATTACTTCTACGTCCCAAAAACTGATTCTATTATTGTTCTCTATTTCTATTTGAAGGTCTTTGCTTCCGAGAAGCTGGATTTTGTTTTGCCCTTTTACATTCGGTATGTTGATGATACCTTATTATGTGTTCCTCTAGCAAAGTTACAGGCAGTTTTTGATGCTTTTAATAGTTTTCAGTCAAAACTTCAGTTCACCCATGAAATAGAGAACAATAATAGAATCAGTTGTTTTGACGTAGAAGTAATTAAGGGTCAGGATGGTAGTATTATTACCAATTGGTATAGGAAAAGTACATATTCAGATAGAATTTTAAATTTCTTTTCGGCTTATCCTTTTCAAAACAAAATTGCAGTAATCAAAAACTTAGTTGACAGAGCTCTAGGTTTTTCCCACATTTCATTTCACAAAGAGAATTTAAATATTGTTAGGAATATCCTTTTTCTTAATCATTGCCCACAAAAGTTGATTGAGCAACATATCACAATTAGAATTCAACAAATCAAAAACAAAGTAACATTTTATCTACAGATAATCAGAAATAATTGAGAGAATATAGTTCTTTCAATACTTTTGTTCTTCCTTTTTTTGGTCAAATTTCAAAAACTATTGAATTTATGTTAAAGAAATTTAATATTCATACTATTTTCCGTATACCATTTAAAATGGATTCAATAATAACTTTTGGTAAAGATCCTTTAGATAAATTTGAAAAACGTGGTGATGTTCACAAGATCACTTGCAAGACCTGTAAGATGATTCATGTGGGACAGACTGGCAGACTTCTTAATACCAGGGTGGAGGAACACAAAAATGATGTTCGTTTAGGACGTTGTTATAAGAGCGTTCTTGCTAGACATACGAGAGGGTTTGTTGATGTTGACCATGAGTTTGACTGGCATAATGCTAAAATTTTACACAGTGAAAGTAATGAGAGAAAGAGAGAATTCATGGAAATGCTTTATATTAAAAAACAAAATAAGTTGTCTATCAATTTAAAAACTGATTTGGATAAACTAAACAAAAGTTATTCTAATATGATTAATTACATTTAGCAATACGTTTTCATGTGTCTTGACTTTCTCTCATTTCTTGTTTATTTATAACGGATTTGTCTTTTGACCCACATTTAGTTGTCAGGTATGAAGGTGATAGCGTCGTTATTTCGTCGCGGTTCCTACCTGCTCTAATTTTTCTTGCCTTGATAAGGGTGCTGTGTGAGCACCGAAACGTTGGTAAATATTGTGCATGCTTTCATATTGTGATTTGATAATAATAAAAATAAAAAAGACGAAAGAAATAAAAAAGAGAAGGAAGGGGATGTGGTTCGTTGCTTTGTCATATTTCTTTCCTCTTTTTTATTTTTGTGCAAAGAAACAAATTTTTTTGTTTTTAGGAATTGCAATAGGAGCATTTTGTGGTGTTTGTCCAAATTTGATCGTTGAATTTTTGTTTTGTTTTCGGGAATTCTATACATTGGCTTGATTATTGGACGTTAAAGAGGATTTTGAATTTGATTTTAATCTAATTTGAAATTCTTAAATTTCATATTTGGTACTTTTATTTGTGGAAACTTATAAATAAACGTGAATTTTTTGATAAGTTAATTAAGAAAATAAAAGTAAGGTAAGAAAAGTTAGTTAAGAGTAGGTCGTTTGAATTTGTTTGATTATGCACAACAATTTGTTCTTACAACTTTAACCACAATTTTTAGCACAAAATTTAACACAGTTTTTGAATTAAATTGGGTTAACTAGAAACTCAATTGTCTTTGAGAAATTAGTATACCGGATCTAAAAGAATCTCCCTTAGAGCACGATTAAATCCACGATCTTTTAAATGCTAATTATTTGCTTGAGTCTAATGAATGAAATTAAATTTTTTTCCAAAACTGTTTTTATAATTGATCAATGCAGATGGGGTAGTCTTACCCCCACCCCTTATCCAAAGTGATTTTTGCCGACTAAATTTGTTCGTGAATTTATTGAAGGGTCATCCGAATAAAAACATAATACGATATTTTAACCAAGGAAATATTTTTATTTTAAATCAAAAAAAGTTGAATTAAACGTAAAAAGGCGAATTTTCGACCAAATACTTTAATCTTCAACAATGAAAAAATTTTTAGTCAATGAGGAAAGAAAAATTATCCAAAATGTAGAATTTTTGAGTCAAAAAAATTAATTTCCAACCAAGAAGATACATTTTCTATTATAAAAGACAAATTCTAAAAAAAACAACATACATTTTGAATCATATAGCGGAATTTTCAAGCTTAAAAGACGAGCTTTTTACAAAACAGTTGATTGTTCTATCAAATAATCGAATTTTCAAAAAAAAAACCTGTAACCAAAACATTTCTAACCAACTAGTTGAATTTTCAAACCAAAAGGTTATTTTTCTACCAAAAGAGACGAATCCTCATCAAGTAATATGATAAGTAAATAATGTAATTAATTGATTAAATTTAATTTTCATAAATTTTTAACCAAATAGTTGAATTTTCAAAATGAAAAGATACATTTTTAGCTAAATATGAAATAGTTAAAATTTCATTTAAAAAATTAGTTTTCAATAAAAAAGTAAATCTTCTACAAAATAGTTGAATTTTCCTCCACATGAATGATTTTCCCACCATATTCTTGAATTTCTGAGACAAAAATACGAATTATCTATGCAAAGCAGATTAATTTTCAACGTAAAAATAACAAATTTCAACAAGAAAGTTCTTTTTCCACTAAATCGTTCAATTTTCAGTTAAAAATTTGACTTTTACCCAAAAAAGGGAAGGTTCAAAAAAAGTAGTTAAATCCTGAACCAAAAGAGATTTGAAGTTCATATAAAAAACAATTAAATTCAACCAAAAAAGACGAAATTTTAACAAAATGCATACATTTTTAACCGAACAGTTGAATTTTCTACCAAGAAGATTAATTTTCTACCAAAAAAGACAAATTTTTACCCAAATACCTTAATTTTTAGCCCACAAATTATCACCTTTTGAAAAACAATGCAAAAATTCAATTTTCACTGAAAAATAATAATTTCGAACTCAGAAAAGCGAATTCTTTACAAAAATGTCGAATTTTCAACAAAAAAGTTTGAATTTTACACCAAATTGTTGAATTTCCAGGCCAAAAAGTCAAATTTTCTACAAAAAAATTGATTTTTTAACCAAATATTCGAATTTCAACTAAAATTATAAATTTCCAACATAAAAAGACGAATTTTTAACAAAATTTGTACCCCATGAGAGACAGCACAAAAAAAGATTTTCTATGAATGTGAATACTATAATTGAAAAATATAAATAAAGTGGAATTTATCGCCATATTGAATTCAATTTGAAAAGTCGTTTAAATCATTGGGGAGTCGCACCCCCCACCCTTTTCACATATATACATTATCACTGATTTTAACAGATTGTAACACTTAACATACCCGACTATACCTCACACCCTAGACAACTTACCCCGCACTCCGGCCGACTTTACCCCATACATTGGCCGAATTATCCCATACCTTAACTGACTTTACCCCGTACACTATATGACTTTACCCCGTCTCTCAGCAACTTTACCCCGTAACCTAGTCGACTTTACTGAGAAACCTGGCCGACTTTACCCTATCAGCTGGCCGACTTTACCCCTTACTGTAGCCAACTATATCCTGTAACCTAGCCGAATTTAGTGTGTACTCTAGATTATTTTACCCCGTGCTTTATCCAATTATATTCCATGCCATAACCGACTTTACCTCGTACCTTAAGCGACTTTACCCCGCATCCTAGCCGACTTAACCGCAACCCTAGCCAACTTTACCCCGTGTTCTAGGGGAAGGGGAATAAGGGTGTGATGGGGGTATGGAAGGAGTGGGGTAGCATATTAAAGAGAGGGGTAGTGACAGGACAAGGGGTAGATTTTAGCATCCTTATTAATTTCCAAATAGGCTACAAAACTCTTCTTTGCAGACACAGGCGCCTACACGGAAAAAATTTATCCGTGAAAACGTCACGAACTTGTAGCTAGGTCTCGGATACGAGATAAAAAAATGAAACATTACATCCTTATTTATAGAAAATTTCAGACTGAAATATAAAGAGGAAAAATTTTATTTGTGCGATTTAATTTATATTAATTTATAAATTCGCAACTCAGAAGATTCGAACCCTCAAAGACTGCAGAATCACCAGTTTCCACACATACATCAGAAGTGCGTAAACACGCGCAGCAATCGAGGCCAAACAAAATAGGTATTATAAAACTTCTAGCCACTCATCCGACGAGATCGAAGCACACATACGAGCGCACACAAGTACCGCGCGTTTGGGCGAGCGTGTGTACGGGCCACGTACAGGCGAACCTACTTTCCAGTTCCCAGATTTGTCGGGCAAGCTCGTGAGTGCTCTGAGAATCTTTTCTCAATCACTCGTAATAATTTTGTAATTATTCATGTAAAAAAAAGTGATGAACCGTTTTAGAATTTTCACATCGAGTTCGTCAATTATTTCTCAAAGTTCGCAGATTATTTACGAAAATACATGAATATCCGATGAATTTTCCTCATATCCGAGACTTAGCTACTAGTACTTTGACTAATTTTGTAAAGAATAATTTGAAAAAGCATGTCGTTTTTGATTGTATGTCTGATTATTTTTCTCTTGGCTAGCAATGCCAGTAGTCTCCTTTGACTATTGAGCTTTCCGGTATGAGCTTCTAACTAGCTCACTAGAAAGTTATCAAAGCCTCATCGAAATTGAATTACTGGTTCTGAAATTCCTTGAAGGTTTATGGTCAGTTAATGCAAATTGTGGAGATGCACTCTAAAGCACTTAACCATCGATAGTGATCGATAATGGCAAAAACACGGTCAAGTGGTTCTCTTTGCCTGCTCCACGAATAAAAGTACTTTTTATACTGATTTTAGGTTAGGTCAAACAAAGCAAATATAGGGGAGATCACCCTATAACAGATAATGAACCTACAGTAGATAATAATTAATTTAAAATAGCAATGCAGGTATAATAATTAATTTGAATTAATTAATAGTTAGGACTGTCATTGGCGTCAAAAAAATCGGCTAAACTCAGGAGGTGGTTTTCTGCAGTTTTCCTCTCCCCTGGTCAAACCAGGCGAATACGGCAATTTCGACACCAATTATCTAAAGGACACTGTATGTGTTAATAAATTAAAATTAGAATGGATTCTTTTAGGTATATTGGTGCTTTTAATCAACGATTATCTACTGAAGGTTCATTATCTACTGTAAGGTGGTCTCTACTCGATTTTTGTTCTTTAATCTCGAAAGAAACCCCAATATTTATTCTAAAAATATTCCATGAAATTTATATACAATAAAAATAAAATCAAGGCATTATAACCAGCGACCAGACTTTTATATTGAAATTTTAAACAATTTAATATATCAATAATTGGCCAAATGATTGTATTTGGAAGACAATATTCATTTTTTTAATTATGCCTGAATGAGTGTGCAGTCATCTCTAATTTTTCCACCAGAAGCAATGACCTGTTCGGAAATCGAGAGAGGTTAGGAAACATACCTCGCGATTGTTTCTAAAAAACATTAAAAACAACGAAATAATGGATTTTATCGACAGTTTTTGTGCATCGATAGTTAAATAAATAGTCAAGTCTTTCCACAGCGTGAATTACTATTCTGCATAATTTACCATAAATGATATAAAACATTTAGAAATATTTACCTATGTGACCTACTCTAGCATAGAAAAAAAGTTTTCTATGATTTTAAAACTGGAAATAAAAGTCATGTCATGTCTTATGAAAGAAAAATCACTATTTTCAACAAAAAAGTTTCAAGCTTTCGAAAAATATTTATTTTAACAATAAGTTTTGTCACTGAATTTTTTCATACTGTCGCTTCCTACTAATTTTATAATGCATGTTTGAATTTAATCAATTATGGCTGACTTTTTCAGGAAAAACATTTCCTAAAAATCTACCCTATACTATTTCGAAAATAAATACCGAAAATAAATAAGTTAATGAATAAAAATAAATAAATATGGAGTTACCTGAACTTTATTCCATATTGCATGGAACAGTCAAGTTATTTCCTTGAAAAATGTTTTTTTTTTCCAGAAAAAGAATTGTTTTACCGATTTCAGCTATAAAAAAATTTACTTTCGAATTTGGAAACACCAGAGTTGCAGATCATTTTTTTCCTACAAAAAAAGCCAGCATTTATTAAAAATTACATATTTTTCCAAAATTCAATGTTTTTTTCGAGGGGCGTCTCACTCAAAAAATCACGGCTTATTCCGTCAGAAATCAGATGGAAATCTGTAAGGATTCCGGTAAGGCAATGTATGCCGTAAAAATCAAAGTAGAAAATCATCAGTGAAGGCACGAATTCGTGAAATCGTTTGAAAACGGAAAATTCGTACGAGTCCGATGGTTTTTGATGAAATCGTCAAGTACTCGTAGCAGTCCGTAAGGACTTCGAATGGAACCGCAGGGAATCATTGGGATTCATGCTTGAATTCGTAGGGAATTCGAGGGGAGTCCCCGCAACGACCGCGCGACCGAACAAATCTCGGACCTGCGCAGTATGCATGCCCGTGCGGAAAATGCCTTTTTTAGCCTTATTTAAAAAAAGGCTCGTACCAGGCCCTGATAAGGTTGCCTGATTTAAAAATGTATATAACGGTCCTGGTCAGGTCCAAATAAGGCCCGGATAGGCTAGCCTTATTTTTAATTAAGGCAATCTGATAAAAGGCCGTATTTACGGCCCTGATCAGGTACGAATAAAGCCCGGATAGATTGCCCTTTTTATTAAGTAACGCAGTTTATTGAAACTTTTCATAATAATGATAATGATTAATAGTCGCTTTCGTAAAAAAAGGAGAAAATAGATTAATTCATGTTGAATTTTTTTCATCTAGTATATTAGATTTTTTTACAATAGTTTAACAATAATCGACAGTGCTCAGCTATGTAAAATGCTTGAAATAATAATATTGCAATTTCATCGCATTATTAATCACTATAAATAATAATTAATCAAATTCTGATATCGTAAATTATTTATTATGTATTATGTTGAACAAATAATTATTTTGTTCTAGCTTTAATAAATAATTTCGTATATTCATATATCTAACTCTCATCATGGTATGAATGATAAACCACGATTCATGGATAAAAGATTTGACACAAAAAGATTTGATTTAAAATTTGAAGATTTGAATCTTGCCGCCTTGGGCAAAAGTTCGGCTGTGGTGCGCCAGGGTGCGCAACGATTTGCCTCTCTCGCAGTCGAAACGGCGCGTCGAGTGTTTAAGACAGGAGTCGAGGCGCCGAAAATCATACTTACTTGGCATAAATGCTACCGTGATAAAAAAGGTGGTTACTGTAGGGCGAGGCTCTTCTATTGCACTTACGGTCGAGCTGACTCTTTTGCTGCTGCGAGATATCCCAGATGTGGATAGCTCGGTTGTATAATTTTTGTTAGTCGCGACTGTGTACGCGCGCTGTACGGATACGGAAAATTTTATAATACTTGACAGAATTGAAAAAGATTTTAATATACATTATTGTACATAATAATATGTATTTTAATAAAACATCACCTTTGGAAGTCAACATACATATTTTTATATTTATTTCATTCTCATTTGAAAAATAAGTAAGGGATTCGATACGAAATAATGACGGCCCTGCAAAGGACCTTAATTATTTTAAAGGTACAAAAAAGGCTGCCTGACATGGACCTTATAAGGTAGCCAATTACGGCCCTTTTAATTCCGAGCGTGACGGAACACCATAAGGGGCTGATAGGATTTACTTATCCGGACCTTAAATATAATACGGCAATCCTTTCAGGACCTTATAGTGCCCGGATTTAAATTTCCGCACGGGTGGTATAAAATTTGATAATTGGCTTAATGACAGTAAATATTTAGAAGGCCTAAATCAAAATAATCTTGGTAAAAATAATATAAAATATATGATTCTTAATCATTTTGACGAAAAAGTTACTCTTGCATAGGGGTCAAAAACGGAAAATAAGTTTCTTATCATTTAACTTTAAATGTTATATATTTTAAATTATCATTATCAATTTTATTAAATATAAATTTCTTATCAGATGTTCGCCACAGAATAAAAGCTTTGTTCTTTTTCCCCGCCGTTGTTGATGTTCATTTTAATACCGATAGATACCCTTCCCCCTGTAACAGACCGTAACATTTCCTTCAGCCCCCTCTCCTTACAACAGTTCCGTAACGTTTTTTGTATTATGTTTAAAAACATAATAGAGGTTTTCTAAATAAAAAAAGGTTTTTTAAAATGAAGTGTTGTATAGAAATAAATAAAACAACATTTTGATGTAACAGTGAATGCTTTTACAATTTTTTTTCAGTCACAAATATTGAAATTACTTAAAGAAAAGACGTATTATCAGTTTGTTTTTAAACATATATAAATATAAATTTTATAAGATTCTTGAAAAAATTTAAAAATATTTTTGAATATTTCAGATGTGTTAAAAATGAATCTAGAAGTTTAAAAAAAAAAATTATTTTACAGGATTCTAAAAAATATTAGTAAAAATTGGAGCCTTTTTAAAAGATATTCAGGACATTTAGAAGTTTGGAAGAAAAAAAAATCCCTTAAAGTTCATTTTTCAAAATAAAAAATCCTGAAAAATTTTCCAATAAATCTTAAGAAATTCCTTCTTTTATCCTTTCAAATTTTTTAAACCTTCTAATATTTTTGAATTATTTAAATTTTTCGTGATATTTGTTAATTCTGCAACATTTTAAAAATTGTCTTAAAATCTTTCAGATTCTTCTTTGAAAATTTTAGAAATCTTTTAAAATGTCTTAAAATCTTTTAAAACCTTCTCTTAAAATTAATTTTTCATAATGAAAAATTATTTTAATTTTTGCTAGGAACCTAAAGAATTTTTGTTTTTTCTTGAAACCTTACAAAATTCCTAAAATATCTTATAAATTTTTATTATTTTTGAATCGTGCGAAAACTTCTAAGTATCTCTTACAATTACTCAATTTTTTTCTAAAATTATGTATTGTGGCAGAATTTTGCTTTTAAATCTATTACATACTCTTTCTCAAAATTTTAGGAAATAATTTGAAATGCTTTGTATTCTTTTTCAATTTTCCATAAATTTCCGGAAATTTAAAAAAAATTTCCAAAAAGCTTTGGCTACCTGAAATTTCCAGTAATTTTGCAATTTTCCATAAATTACCGGAAATTTAGCAATTCTCCATAAATTTCTGGAAATTTTTGGAATCATTGCAAAAAGCTTCGGCTACCTGAAATTTCCGATGATTTAGCAACTTCTCATAAATTTCCAGAAATTTTGGACATTTTTCCATTTTCCGGAAATTTAAAAAAATTTTCCAAAAAGCTTTGGCTACCTGAAATTTCCGATAATTTTGCAATTTTCCATAAATTACCGGAAATTTCGAAATTTTCCATAAATTTCTGGAAATTTTTGGAATATAAATTTCTGGAAATTTTTGGAATCTTTGAAAAAAGCTTTGGATACCTGAAATTTCCGATGATATAGCAACTTTTCATAAATTT
This sequence comes from Andricus curvator, assembly GCA_932195095.1. Taxonomy (NCBI): domain Eukaryota; kingdom Metazoa; phylum Arthropoda; class Insecta; order Hymenoptera; family Cynipidae; genus Andricus; species Andricus curvator. The sequence continues at coordinate 372,753 of CAKNYM010052641.1, read as the reverse complement.
CCGGAAATTTTGGACATTTTTCCATTTTCCGGAAATTTTCGGATTTTTTCCAAAATCCTTTGGATGCCTTGAATTTTTGGAAATTTTCTGTAATATACAAATTCACCATAAATTTCCGGAAATGTTGGACATTTTTCCATTTTCCGGAAATTTTGGAAATTTAAAAAAAAATTTCCAAAAAGCTTTGGCTACCTGAAATTCCCGGTAATTTTGCAATTTTCGATAAATTACCGGAAATTTAGCAATTTTCCATAAATTTCAGGAAATTTTTGGAATCTTTGCAAAAAGCTTTGGATACCTGAAATTTCCGATGATTTAGCAACTTCTCACAAATTTCCGGAAATTTTGGACATTTTTCCATTTTCCGGAAATTTTGGAAATTTAACAAATTTTTCCAAAAAGCTTTGGCTACCTGAAATTTCCGGTAATTTTGCAATTTTCCATAAATTACCGGAAATTTAGAAATTTTCCATAAATTTCTGGACATTTTTGGAATCTTTGCAAAAAGCTTTGGATACCTGAAATTTCCGATGATTTAGCAACTTCTCATAAATTTCCGGAAATTTTGGACATTTTTCCATTTCCCGGAAATTTTCGGATTTTTTCCAAAAACCTTTGGATGCCTTGAATTTTTGGAAATTTTCTGTAATATACAAATTCATCATAAATTTCGGGAAATTTTTGGTAATTTTACCATAAATTTCCAAAAGTTACCATAAATTTCCAAAAAATTTATTCTTATTGTTTCTCAAATCGAAAATTTCCTGCATTTGTTACAACAAATATCGTGTGCAACAGGTGCTGAAAGTAGACAGTTGCAACTACTGTGAAGTTTATAGTACTTGCCATCGGCTCATCTTCGGGTCGTTTCCGGCTTGTCTTCGGCTCGTTTACAGCTCGCCTTCGGCTCGCTTCCAACTCGCCTACGACTCGCCTACAACTCCCCTTCGACTCGCCTCTGGCTCGTACAGCAAACTTCACACTCGTGTGGAACTGCCTACTTTCCGCACTTGTAGCACAATATACTATTTTTTATATTTTATGGATTATTATGGTGGGATTATTAGGAATCAATTGAAAACTATCTTCATAATTAAAGATATGCAACATTTTTTAATATAAACATCCCTATGAATCGCTACTGTAATACTTCCTTTGTCTGATTTAGTGATCAATGATTCTGGATGATTTTTTAAGAAAATTTTTGTTTCAATTAAACCCTCATTCAATTCCTTTTCTAACCAAGTTTTTGGATTATCATTGTTCAAAAAATCATTCGATAAACCCATAAATTGTGATCTAAATTCATCAATTTTATTCTCAGGTATTTTTTTAATATTTGATTCAATGTCTTTAATTATTTCAAGTAAATGTAAAAAAGTTGAGAAATTATAGTGTGGTAGCCTCGGTAATAGCAAAATGTTAAGAACAGAATTATTTCCCAATATATGTTCAAGGTATTTTACTATTAAATATTAATAAAACAATTTGCAGTTATACATTAATAAATCAATTGAATTTATCAATTAATTTTCACACGTTAAAAATTAAGGACAAAATCAACATAATTTTCTTTTACTCCAGAATTAATCAAATTGTAATAGTTCATTACTATATTAATTACTAAATTCTTATATTAATTTTCATCCTTAGTATTCCTATTGTCACTTTAACTTGAAACCATTTATAAATGTTCTTTAAATATTTTTTAATGTTCAGAAATCATTAGAAAAAAAGGAAATATTTAAGCAGTGAGTTCTGAGCTCCCGATTCCGAAAAAAGGATTCCGGTTCGTCAATATCAGAATTCATCAAAATCGTTAGGATTCGTACTTCGAACGATTTCATTTGAATCCTGAGTGAGACACCCCTCGGTTTTTTTCGATGAACGTTTTTTTATGTTTAAAAATTTTTTTGATAAAAAAAATGTTTTTTTCACATCATCAGTAATAATATTCTAATTCGTCAAATCGCAAAAAAAACTATTTTGTCAGAGATCTGATTTTGGGCACGACAATTAGCTTGATAATTATTTTAGTACTATATATAGCAAATTATAAAATTTCGAATCAAAGCGCATTGATTTTGTTGCTAACGTAAATAGTATGAATTTAATTCCGGATTTTTTTCCATTTTTTGATAATATTAGTGAGAATTCTTCAAGATTCAATAACTATTGAATATTGCTTTCCATTTTCATTGATTATAATTCATACAAGCAGTTTGGTAAAATTAGTCTGCTACCAGTAGAATGTGTTGAAATTGAATATAGAATCAACTAGATTTTTTTGAAAAGTATACCTTGACTTGCCAGTTATTCCAGGGTCTGCATAATTACTTTCATCGCAGTTTCAAAATTTTCAGCTTCCTAAGAACAACATAGATTTGTTTAGAAAATTGACTTTATGGCATTAATGCAAAATTTGCTAGCTTTTGGATAATTGATTTCCTTGGCGACATAAAAATTTCCAGCTTCCTGGGTACAAAAGGGAATTTTTTTAGAAAATTCTACATTTTTTTGTCTATGCAAATTAAAAATTTTCAAATTGTTTCTACTTCTACATAGTTACTTTTAAAATTTAAAATTAAATTAATTAAATTTACTTTACAATTCAAATTTTTTAAGCTTCCTAGAAACAACAGAGGATATTTCAGAAAGTTTTAAAATCTGGTGTTTATGAAAATTAAATTTTTTTTTTCACCTCAAATTTACCTAGCTTCTTTACAGTAAATTTAATGACAGTTTCAAGAATGTCAGCTTCCTAGTAACAAGGGGGAATTTTTTATAAAATTTCAAAGTTTAGTGCTTATGAATATTTGACATTTTCTTATATTTGCCTCAAATTTTTCTAGCTTCTCCAAAGTTACTTTGATTACAGGACATTTTTTAAACAATTTTTAATTTGGGATTCACGAACTTTGAAATTCTTCCTTTTTTTGGCTCAAATTTACCTAGCCTCTTCATAGTTAATTTTATGACAGTTTAAAAATGAGTAGCTTTTTCTAGAAACAAAAGGGAGATTTCTTTTAAAATTTCATAGTTTTGCTTTTGTGAAAAGTTGAACTTTTTCTATATTTTCTTCAAGTTTTTCGAGCTTTCCCTTATTTACTTTTATGATCATTTTGAACGTTTCAGATTACTAGGAATACCAGGAAATTGTTTCGAAATATAAAACTTTGGGGTATATTAATATTTCAAATACTTCTATTTTTTACTCAAATTCAGTCAGATTCTTTATACTCAATATAATAATAGTTTAAAAATGTGTAACTTCCCAGAAACAAGATGAAATTTTAAAAAAAATTTTAAAGTTTGAGCTTTATATTAATTTAAGATTTTCCTATATTTTCACTAAATTTGTCTAACTTTTGCGTATTTACTCTTACGTTTGTTGAAAAAATTTTTAGTTTCTAGGAAAAACGGGAAATTTTTTATAAAATTTTAAAGTTTAGGCCCTAATGAAATTTGAAATTGTCCTCTGGTTGCCTCAAATTCGCTACATCATCTGTTCGCGGATGCTACAAAACCTGGAAAAGAAATGGAATTCTGAAAAAGTTTTGGAAAACAATATGAATTTTCAATAATTTTATAATAATAATAATTGTATAGGTTCCAATAATTATTAAAAATACCTTTACATTTTCATTGAATATTAGTTGAGAATTTTCAGAGAAACTAATCAGCGGTCAGCAGAATTGGTTGAAACTGACCTCGACTTTAATCGAAAATAGACCTGAAAACCCAGAAAAAAGCATGAAATTTTGAGATCACCTTTCTGTAGCAACTCCGTTACAAATCATTATTTGCACTAATTCAAAATCTGTTTTAGATAGTCCGAAAAAAATCCTTAAAAACTATGAAGAAATGAAATTAATATAGAGCATAATTAATCCTTGAAATTAAATTTATTAATAGTAATAATTAATCCTCTAAAGCAATATAATTGTCTAAAGAAAAAATGAACTGAAAAATGAATATGAAATTATGTATAGAACAGGGTGATTTTTTGCAGCTTTTTTTAAATTCTTTTTGTCACCCCTACAAATTGTTCCTTTTTCCGAAAAAATGACCTCTGATTTGTTTCAGAATTTAAAAAAAATATGTAGAGGTCGCTCAAGGTCATTTTAGGGCAAAAGTGCTCATTCCTAATTGAATTGACGCTATTCATTAATTATTAATTTCTTTCGCGTATGGATTGTGTTCTTTGCAATTCAATATTACACTGAGATTTTTTCAGATTTTTACAATAACATTCAAAGGTCGCTCAAAGTCATTTTAGGGCAAAAATGGCCATTATTAATTAAATTGACGCTATTTATTGATTAATTGTTTATGGAGCGCATGAAATTTGTTCTTTACAATTCAATATTGCACTTAGATTTTTTTTCAGATTTTTACAATGACATTCAAAGGTGTCTCAAGGTCATTTTCTTAATAAAATGTTTATTCAATGAAATTCTCTCTAGTTTTTTTACTAGAGAGAAGCAGTGTCAATTCATTCGTGTCCGCAACAAAAAAAAATTAGTGATGTTTGATAAATTTTTGTCATCTGATTTGAAGGACATTCAAGGTCATTTCGCAGAAATGAGCTTTTTGTAAATTGTGATAATGAAAAAACAGTGCTCACACTTGCATATTAGATGATAGTTTATCGCCTACTAAGTTTTCCTCTTTCTTTTCTAAAATGTAAATCATTACCCCTTCTTCTGCACTTATGATAATTAATTCTTCGTCAGTACAATTCGACAACGAAACTTGATCATATATTAATAAATCAGCGATATTCTACTGTTTTTGGCGAGTTCTATTTTCAATTTGGAACACAATTTTTGAAAAATAACTACCATGAAAAAGGAAAAATTTTTGAATGACCATTTTTCGTGAAATGACATTAAATGACCTTAAAGTAATATGACACACAGTTATTAAACCTTTTGGCTGATTTTTTTGCCGCAATGAATAAATTGACACTGTTTCTCTAAAAAAAACTAGAGAATATTTAATCGAATCAACACTTTATTAAGAAAATGACCTTGTGCCACCTTCTTTGTTTAATTCTGAAACAAATCAGAGGTCATTTTCTCGGCAAAAGGAACTTTGTAGGGGTGCCAATTCAAATTAAAAAAAAAAACACAACAAAAAATCACCCTAGTATAGAATAAAGAAAGAATCAGTGATAATTATATTATTGGAAATTTATGTTACATAACTATCTGATGTACGCATTTATTGGCAAAGAGCATTGGTATCAACGGACAATGAGCGATTAATTGGTGAATACACAGTTTCTGATGCCATTCTCAACTACTGAGTCCATAGAAGATGCAATCTGATCCCTTGTGATTCTACAGGAATGAGGTTTCTCGTTGGGTATTGTCTTCTCTAATTCGAGGTTCCTAGGATAATCAGTACAATCATTATATAAGGATCACCCTTAAGTTTCAGGCTAATAGAATAGTGATTTGTGAAGATGTCCTTTTATTGAATAATTAGAGATTTACACACATTTCTGATTTAGACTACAGGTCAGAGAATTTTCCTAAATAATTCTTATTGTTTTTGAAGCAGGAAGTTCTACAAAATTATTAAAAAAAAAAAAAAACTATAACAAGTACTCTGTTTTAAATAAGAATTATAATCCTCGTGATCAAAAATGATCTAATGTTCCAATCTAGAATTACAATTCATTTCCAGAATTTCCTGTTCTAAATAAAAAATCCTTTAAATGTTTGAAAATGTTTAGAAATGTCTTGAAATATTTAAAAATCGTTTAAAATCATTCAAATCGTTTAATCTCTTCAAAAGTGACAAAACAAGCAACAACTGACCCGAAGAAAACACCCTGATAATTAGGTTCAGTTAATTATTAATTAAAAATCACCTTAGGCCTGATTCCATTTATTTTTATGATTTTTCCTCTCTATAATTTCCTTAGGCATAGGATGTGAATCTAGGTAAAATTATTATATCAGTTGCTGATGAAGTAATTTTGAACTAACTGAATAAAGTAGTATCTGGAGCAAATAATAAACTTTGAGCAGAGAAAAGGTACTATCGCCGGAATTGATTGAACTTTCAAGTGTTCACTCTTATTGATAGAGTTCGTGAAATTCAATCTCAACCGAATACTTCGATGTCTTCAGTTCTAGAAAGATTAAAAAAAGGGGAATTCTTGTTTCCTCAAGTTTGGATGACTTTCTCGAATCGAGATTGTGAAGATAAGTCGACGTCATGGCAAGATGTTTGCTATTCCCTTAATACCTTTCTCGTTGGTCAAACAATAACTGTCAAAATAAAAGCTCGTTACTTTCGGACATCGTCCTGACAGATTGCTATACTTTCGGGAAGTGAATCTCTACAGTTTCGATATAAATCAGCTCAGCTTTCAGGCTTCAGAAAATAAGTTAAAGAAGCATCGTTTATGAAAATAGGCGCCGGAAATTAAAATCAATAACATTTTAATCATTAAGAACATTAAAATATTAATGTTACATTCTCGAAATTCGAAATCAAATAATTTAAGTTTGCTAACTTTTTTCAAGTTTGGGTTATAAATTATGAATGTGAAAATCATCGACAGTAACTAGTATCACAAACATTTTCGCAAAACTAACCAGTCAACTATTGCGCTATGGCTAGTATTGCGGAAATTGCCGTAACGTTAGCCATAAAGATTATTGAAATGAAACGTCTTCATTTTTTGGTTTAAAATTCATGGAGTTTTTCCTGAGATAATTTTTAACATCAATTAAAAAGTTAGGTTTGATTTCAAAAACAAAAAGAATAAAGAAAGATTGGATATAAATACTGAAAATTTAAAAAAATCTCTCTTAAATTTGACTATTAAGGAATGCCATTCACAGATAGATTCTTTGAATTTTAAGGTAAAACGAATTATTGAGAAATTAAATCAACAAGTTCCCTCTTTTATTATCAAGGAATGTTTTGAAGGGGAAACAAAATTGAATAAAAATACCCTTAAAGATAATATAAAACATGATCGAAAATTTTAAAACATTCTTAAAGAGCAAGGATATGTACAAAAATTACATTTAAATATTCATGTATAGAATTCCCGAAAATAAAACAAGAATTCAACGATCAAATTTGGACAAACACCACAAAATTTTCCTATTGCAATTCCTAAAAACAAAAAAATTTGTTTCTTTGCACAAAAATAAAAAAGAGGAAAGAAAAATAACAAAGCAACCAGCCACATCCCCTTCCTTCTGTTTTTCATTTCTTTCGTCTTTTTTATTTTTATTATTATCAAATCACAATATGAAAGCATGCACAATATTTACCAACGTTTCGGTGCTCACACAGCACCCTTACCAAGGCAAGAAAAATTAGAGCAGGTAGGAACAGCGACGAAATAACGACGCTATCGCCTCGATACCTGACAACTGAATGTGGGTCAAAAGACAAATCCGTTATAAACAAACGAGAAATGAGATAAAGTCAAGACCCATGAAAACCTATTGCTAAATGTAATTAATCATACTAGAATAACTTTTGTTTAATTTATCCGAATCAGTTTTTAAATTAATAGACAACTTATTTTGTTTTTTAATATAAAGCATTTCCATGAATTCTCTCTTTCTCTCACTACTTTCACTGTGTAAAATTTCAACATTATCCCAGTCAAACTCATGGTCAACATCAATAAACCCTCTCGTATGTCTAGCAAGAACACTCTTATAACAAGGTCCTAAACGAACATCACTTTTGTGTTCCTCCACCCTAGTATTAAGAAGTCTGCCAGTCTGTCCCACATAAGTCATCTTACAGATCTTGCAAGTGATCTTGTAAACAACACCATCTTTTTCAAATTTATCTAAAGGATCTTTACCAAAAGTTATTATTGAATCCATTTTAAATGGTATACGGAAAATAGAATGAATATTAAATTTTTTTAACATAAATTCAATAGTTTTTTAAATTTGTCCAAAAAAAGGAAGAACAAAAGTATTGAAAGAACTATATTCTCTCAATTCTTTCTGATTATCTGTAGATAAAATGTTACTTTGTTTGTTTTTGATTTGTTGAATTCTAATTGTGATATGTTGCCCAATCAAATATTGTGGGTAATGATTAAGAACAAGGATATTCCTAACAATATTCAAATTCTCTTTGTAAAATGAAATGTGGGACAAACATAGAGCTCTGCCAACTGAGTTTTTGATTACTGCAATTTTGTTTTGAAACGGATGAGCCGAAAAGAAATTTGAAATTCTATCTGAATATCTACTTTTCCTATACCAATTGGTAATAATATTACCATCCTGACCCTTCATTACTTATACGTCCAAAAAACTGATTCTATTATTGTTCTCTATTTCATGGGTGAACTGAATTTTTGAATGAAAACTATTAAAAGCTTCAAAAACTGCCTGTAACTTTGCTAGAGGAACACATAATAAGGTGTTATCAACATACCGAAAGTAAGAGGGCAAAACAAAATCCAGCTTCTTGAAAGCAAAGACCTCTAAATCTTCCATAACTATTTCTGAAAAAATCGGAGAAATGACTGAACCTATGGGAGTACCGAATTTTTGCCTATAAAAAGATCCATTGAATTTAAAATAAGTTGAGTTCATAATGAAAACTATCCCTTCAATAAAATCTTTTTGACTTAATTGAGGACGTGTTTTTATACAGGGTGTCCCACCACCTATGAACGTGCCGGTACTGGGTGATAGAGGACAAAAAAAGAAACAGAAAAGTCCTCTGGCAAAATCTGATCTGGGCCTTAGTTTGGGCACAGTAAAGCTTCAAAGTTGGGCATAATGAACCAATCAGAATCGAGCTTTAGCAACTACTTGTTTGTCTCATAAGTGTTAAGATAGTGTGCGTGCTGGCGGTTCACTTCATGTAAGAAAACCAACAAAGATGTTTAAAATTCAGAAGACCAAACGAACTTTTGTTCTTCAAAATTAATGTACAAGTCTAAGATGAGAAAAAACATTTCAAACCTCAAAAAGAAATTCTCTGTGATTCGTCGCAGAAATTTTGTTACATTTTTGTTATGAACCCAACAAAGTAACTTAAAACTCGGAGAAACAAAACAAACTTTTGTTATTGAAAATTAATTAACAAGTCTACTATAAGTAATTCTTTGCGATTCATTACGAAATTTGTTGTTACATTCATTGTAACAAAACCAACAAAAAATTGAAACCGGGAAAACCAAAAAAAAAACATTTGTTCCAGAAAATGAATAAACAAGTCCAAGATAAGAAAACTCATTTTCAAATCCTTAAAAGTAATTCTCCGCAACTCTCTACACAATTTTGTTTACATTTAATGTAACAAAATTAAACAAAGAATTTAAAGCTCGGGAAACGAAATGAACTTTTCTTCTTTAAAACTAACCAACAAAAGTCTAAGATACAAAAAAAAACACATTTTTAAACCCCAAAAGTAATTCTCTGCAATTCCTTGCACAAAAACAAAAACAAAATTGTCAGAAAACCAACAAAAAATTGAATCTGAGGAAACCATACAAACTTTCGTTTTTGAAAATAAATCATCAATTTAATAATAAGAAAACTCATTTAAAAGCCGCAAAAGTACTTCTCTCTAATTTATTACACAATTTTTGTTATATTTAGTGTAATAATAACGAAACTAAAAAAATGTAAAGCTCGGGAAACGAAACGAACTTTTGTGCTTTAAAAATAATCAATCAGCTTACAATGAAAAAACAGATTTGGAACCCCCAAAAGTAATTCTTAGCGATTTTTTCATAAATTCT
>CAKNYM010052641.1:335352-362986 GCA_932195095.1 Andricus curvator | reverse complement strand
GAAAAACATATTTGGAACCCCCAAAAGTAATTCTTAGCGATTTTTTCTATTCTGTTACATTAATTGTAACAAAGTAATTTTTGGGATCCATTGTAAAATTTTTGTTACATTTAATGTAACAAAACTAAAAAAAAATTTAAAGCTCGTGATACGAAACGATCTTTAATTCTTTAAAAATAACCAACAATTTTTTTTCAATTATTTTAGCAACAAAAATAAAGAAATGTAAAGCAATTTTAAACCCAAAAAAGTTGTTTTAATTTCTTTGTTTTGATTTCTGGCATAAACCCAGCGACCTTTCATTCTTAACAATAAATCAACAATTCTAAGAATAAGATGAAATACATTTTGAATCCCAAAAGTTAATTCTTTGCGAATCGTTGAAAATTTTTTGTTACATTTAATGTTTACAAAACCAAAAAAAAAATTAAGAACTCGGAAAATCAAACAAACTTTTTTTCTTCAAAATTTATCATAAATAATAAAATAATCTAAAGCTCGGGAAACGAAACGAACTTTTGTTTTCATAAATTATCCAACGAGTACAAAATAGAATAACATATTTTGAACCCCTAAGAGTTCTCTATTCATTACAAAATTTCTGTTACATTCATTGTAACAAAATAAAGAAAATTAAAGCATGGTTAAAGGAAACGTATATTCGTTCTTAAAAATAAATGAAAAAGTCTGAGATGAAAATACATTTTGAACACCCAAACGTAATTCTTAAAGTAGTTTGATTTCAAGATTTCCTAAGTTCTTGATACTTAGCCACTTTAAATCAATTTTATTTTCGTCAAACTGGGACCATTTGTACCTTATTTCTTTATCAAAATGAACTCAAAAAAATTGTTCTAATTAGGTTTGTGAAATTTCCGTGTCCGGAAGTCATGCATTATTTGATTAGATTGATAATAGCTTTGAAATGTAATGAAATTTATGAGTTGATGAATTTAATATTGAAAGATCATAAAAATTTGTTATCGCCTACCATTCTATGATTATTCCCAAAATCAACCCTTAAACATAAGGAAAAATAGTTAAAAATGCCCCAACTTCCAGACTAATTGTATTGTATCAAATTTTTATATTTGATAATTTTTTGTAATCAATAATGTACATCAAATTGAACCATTTAACACGATTAAAATCTCAGCCAGAGCCAATTTCTAGTGAGTGATAATTTCTTGTATCTAATTTTATTCATTCGTTTGGTACAAAATGTGTCTCTCATTTTAGTGCTGTTAGTTAAGTTTAAAGAACAAAAGTTCGTTTCGTTTGCATAGCTTTAGATTTACTTATTGTTTTTGTAGCAATCAATGTAACAAAAAATTTGCATCGCATGCAAAAGAATTACTTTCGGTGTTAAAAATGTGTTTTCTTATCTTAGACTTGTTGGTTAATTTTGAAGATCAAAAGTTTGTTTGGATTTCCCATTTTTAATTTTTTTTAAATTTGTTACAATGAATGTAACAAAAAATTTTGTAATGAACCGCACAGAATTACTTATCGTTGACTTGTTAATTAATTTTCAATGACAAAAGTTTGTTTTGTTTCTCCGAGTTTTAAGTTACTTTGTCGGGTTTATAACAAAAATGTAACAAAATCTCTGCGACGAATCACAGAGAATTTCTTTTTGAGGTTTGAAATGTTTTTTCTCATCTTAGACTTGTAGATTAATTTTGAAGAACAAAAGTTCGTTTGGTCTTCTGAATTTTAAACATCTTTGTTGGTTTTCTTACATGAAATGTCAGGAAAGTTCTGTATTAAATTGAAATTCATGTTTTTTAGGTTGAGCAAATGTTATTTTATTTTTAGGACTGTAATAAACGTTTGCAAGAATTAAGAATTTCAAAAAATGTAAAGGCCTGAATTTCGCGTCTTGTAGAAACAATCAAAGATCAACGATCTGACATTTTTGCGGGAGCTGAAGTGAACCGCCAACACGCACACTATCTTAACACTTATGAGACAAACAAGTGATTGCTAAAGCTCGATTCTGATTGGTTCATTATGCCCAACTTTGAAGCTTTACTGTCCCAAACTAAGGCCCAGATCAGATTTTGCCAGAGGACTTTTCTGTTTCTTTTTTTGTCCTCTATCACCCAGTACCGGCACGTTCATAGTGGTGGGAGACCCTGTATTATCCCATCTATTTAAAATTGCCTGTTTAACCAATTCAAGGGGTGGGTATACTTGGAAACATTGCAACAACATCTAAAGAAATCATTACATGGTCATCAAGAACAGTTTTTTGAATAATAATTTTTTCGAATTCCCAGCTATTTTTAATATTGTATTTGGAAGTTGTAATTGAGTCTTTAAGTATCAAATCAAATTTTTGTTCTAAAAATTTCGTGGGAGTTTTAATAGTTAAAATAACCAATCTCAAAGGATAGCCATCTTTATGAATCTTTCTCAAACCATAACATCTTGCAAGAACTGTGTCTTCGGTATTTATATCAGTCCATCTTATATCCGTTCCCAAAAGGCCTTTCTTTCTCCAATTGTCTAGAATCTTGAAAGTGTCTCTTCTTAATTGTTTCAACGGATTTTCATTCAATAATTCATTCAACAAACAGTAATATTGCCTTTATCAGCACTCTTGAAAATTATATGAGGGTGGGTTTTAAGGAAATCTTTTGTTATCCTGAAACCTTCAGAAATTTTACGACAATACTACTAATGTGCAAACAATTTTTATCAACAAAGCTCTTTGACAAGTGTAAAACCTTGTTTCGGAAATCCTGTTGATCTAATATTGGAATTTTTTGTATGCTTGATTCAACATCTTTGACTATTTCCATCATTTCTTTCGATTTACTTTTAATCACATGGTTACTTAAACCTTTACCTAATCCGAGAATGTCTGAAACTTAATCAGGAATTTGAATATTTGCCAAATTTACAAACCAATGATCCTTATCTTCTTTTTCAAAAATCTTGTGTGAATTTAAATTTTGCTCTTGAATATTAGTTTGTTGATCAATCAAAATAGAAAGTTTGTTCTCATGTTTTTTATCATCGTTCAAAAATCTTCGATTGAGGAAAATCTGATGTTTTAAAAGATCAATGATTTTATCTTGTGGCAAACGTACTTCTAATTCACTTTTGATTCTGGAAATTTTTACTTTTAAAAAATTAACATGATTTGATACATCCTTGATCAGTAAATTCAGCATTGAGAGTTTGAAATTCTTTAAATCATGTTCAAATTGTCTATTGCAAAAATTACTGTGAAAAGCAAAATCTCGAAATTTGTTATCCAAGAAAAATATTTTTTTAGGTAAAACATCATTTCTTCGACATTCAATCAAAAACCTTTTCTGAAGGATACTGCCTCTTAATTTTTGGTTGATAACACACCATAATTTAACATTTCTGAAGGCTTCAGGACCATATGCAACTTTGATCTGATTAAAAAACATGTGTGAGCAACGAAACGTTGGTAAATATTGTGCATGCTTTCTTATTGTGATTTGATAACAATAAAAATAAAAAAGACGAAAGAAATAAAAAAGAGAAGGAAGGGGATTTGGTTGGTTGCCTTCTCATTAAATGGGATTTTGAATTTGATTTTAATCTTAATTGAAATTCTTCAATTTTAAATATTCACTCAGTTCGTTTTCAAGATCAACCAGACACCTGTTTTTTGAATATTTCTAATGTAATTATTCCACAGAGTTATTGACATATTGAGATTAGGTGATGCTTTTAGCAACAAATTTGGGGGAAGAAATATATTCACAGGCCTCACAGACCGGTTTCTATATCCCCTGTTGTACCTTATATTCAATTAAGGTCCCTAAATACCCTATTTTCAAGATTTGGTCCCTATGGTACCCTATTTGAAGCCCCGTAGTGAAACTTCAAGAAAATTTTTTAATAAGATCAAAGCTTCCAAGAGAATTTTGAATTTTAAATGAATTAAAAACATTTAAAACACAATGTAGATTTTTGAAGATGTCGAACACAAGATTTATACGCTTTTTTTGAATTTTGAAAGGTTCTACATAAATATAAAATTTGAATCAAAACTCCTAGAAAAACCAGCAATCATTTTTTTGTTGAAAAATTAATTTTAAAAGAACTTTATTACTATTTTTGCAGGATTTTCAAAAAATTATAGGAAAAATTCGAGTTTCAAGATACTAAAATTATTATTAGATTCCTAGAAAATTTTTTAATTACTTTTTTCAAAACAAATTTTTGAGAAAATATTTCTAAAGATTTTAAAAGAAATTGTAATGCATAGATTAATGTTTCTAGCTTAAAATTGCTAAAAATGAAATAGTTTTTGATATTGATAAATTTTTTCGTTCATTCTTCAATTTATAGCATTGAAAATCATAGCGTGGATTTCTATTTTTTTTCAATATTTTAACTGTACAATGTATAAAAATTAAATTAAATTTTTTTTAAGTTAAGCGGCTTTTAATTAGGAAATTTTCTCTTAAAAAGTTTTAAAAGCTTGCATTTTCTACGCAAAAATTATTGAGCGTTTCAATGAACATTTTCTTAGCTTCAATTTAAAAAATTTTTGATTCAAAAGTATTCCACTTTGAGTGTTTTAATTTGCGATTTAGTTTTTATAACTTCATATGAAAAAATTTTTATCTTCAAGAGTTCGTATATTTTTATTGAAATAACCATGATCAATTTTTTCTCAATAGTTCAATTTTTATTTACTGTGAAAAGGTTGTTATTTTTTGGAACTAGGATATAAAATATTGAGAACATTTCAATGACATAATTTTAAATGAAATATATGGTGTCCAATCGATTGTTATATATTTGAAAAAAAATTGCAAACGTAAGGAGTTCTGTTTAAATAACGATTATTTATTATTGTATTTTAATATTCTATCATTCCTTTAAAGTTCAAACATAAAAGCCTTTTTTGTAGTAGCATCACGTACAGATAATAATTTAAAATCATCTCATTGCAATATTCCCAATATTTATCATCCTAGGTCGGAAAAGAACAACTTTTTGGCTGCAAAACCTGTAAATTCCTGTAGATTCTTGTACTTGTAAATTCTCTTAAAAAATCAAACTACAATAAAATACAACAATGTACAAAAAAAAAATACAAAAAAGTACAAAATTCATGTCAATAGTAGAAAAAAGTTGTCAAGGAATCTGTATTATCATTAGAGAATAACAGAAAATATTTAACGTCTTTTCAGACTAGATGGAGCTATGAAATAAAAATTATTTTAAATCATTCTTTTTCTGAAAAAAGATCTCCTTTCGCTCTGAAACGAGAAGATTAAAAATATTATTAATATTATTATCTAACATGATTTTTCTTTCATAGCTCCATCTAGTATGAAAAGACGTTGAATATTTTCTGTTATTCTCTAATGATAATACAGATTTCTTGAAAAATTTGATTTGTGCCATCTAGCAAAATAATGCGTGTATTTCTGAAAAACTTTTCTTCTCTCGATCTCTCTAGTAGCTTAATAGGAAAGCACCTGACCGGAGATCAGTAGTTCTGTGGTTCGATTCCCAGCGGAGCGAAAGGAGAAGATCTTTTTTCAGACAAAAAAATTATTTAGAAAAAAGTTGTACTTTTTTTACAAATTTTTCCACCAGCGTAGCTCATAAGAATAATAACAATTCAGTCAGATTTTTATCGCACTGGACAATTGTGAGAAGACCAAAAGTGGAGCGATACAAATGGATAGTGGTGCAATGTCAGTTATTGTTGCTACCATTTTTTTTTTTTTTTTTATTTATTTTTTTTTTATTTCAAGAGGAACAATGAGTGTGACCCATTTTTGCAGGTAGTCGTTTTTTCATTGGTTTATTCGATTTTTTCGAGACGCAAGTCTCTTCTTTCCATCGGATGTTCCGCACCTGCCACACGTGCGACACACACTATGGATATAGTGCAATTCCAATATCTGATATCGCGTTTTAATTAACTTAGTTTCGCGGAACGAAGTTCGAAGAATCTCTACGATCACGCCAATTTTTTCCGCTACAAAAAACTGTAAATCGCCCACAAAAAAAAATTCCTCTCCACATTTTGCTTTTGGCTTATTCCACTCGACTCGACCAGCTATATTACGTAAAATGGTGACTGATGAACGAAAATGGTTTGGAATCGTTATCGACTGAATTTAAAAACAAAATCAAATCAAATCTTGGTGATTACTGAATTGGAAAACAAATAAAAAAGTTCAATAAACGTGCAGTTTTCGGAATTAGTAAATTTTAAAGATCATTTGATTCTTTTGTTTGTGAAACAATTCGCTATGCAATTTTTGCTCATATTGTATCATCTGTTCAGAATTCATCTATTCTGGTTAAAAATTCTACTACTTGGTTGGAAATTTGATTATTTTGTTGAAAATTCAACTATTCTTTCGAAAAGTATTTTATTATTTTATTTTGTTTAAAAATTCAACTATACTTGGTTAAAAGGATGAAAAAATTTGCTAAAAATTTATTTCAGGGGAGATGGAAAAAGGTGGCTAGGTAGCTTTTGTTGAAAATTCAACTATTTGGTTGAAAATTTAACTATTTTATTTTTGAAAAATTTCAATAGAATTCTCGTCGTTTTGGATTCAAAATTCATGTTTGTTGGTTAACAATCCAACTGTCTTCCAAAAAATATGCTTAAAAATGCAACTGTCTTTAGTTAAAATTAATTTTTTTTTTTCAAATCCACTATTTAATTAAAAATTTATTCTTTTCAGTTTGAAAATTCAACTATTTGGTTAAAAGTTTAAATATTTTGTAAGAAATTAATCTCTTTTGCTTAAAGGTTGAACTATTGGGCTGTAAAGACAAATATTTATTCTAAAATTATGTTTTTTCCCTACTAACTATTCAAATATTTTGTTAAAATCAATAATTCATAAAGATCCTTGGATTCTTGGGTTTTGAAGCAATTTCCTATGAAGTTTTTGTCTTTATTATTATATTTTCAGTTCAGAATGTGTACTATTTAGTGGAAAATTAAATGATTTTGCGAAAAAATCATCTTTTTTAGTCGAAAATTCAACTATACTTGGTTGAAAGGATGAACAAAATTGGCTAAAAATTTATTTTGGGTAGTGTTTAGGTTCACTAAAATTCGGTGAGCATAGAACAAATATTTTTGATTAGTGCTGGGGAGCTGGAAAAGGGTGCCCAGGTGGCTTTTATAGCAAAGTCGTCCCTTTTGCTTGAGATTACAACCATTTGGTTGTCACTACCACCATTTAGTTTATTATTAAATTTACATTAAAAAATTTCACTATTTATTTGGAAATTTATTTTTATATGGATTATAAATTCAATTATTTAATTCAAAATGTAACTATTTTCGAAAAATTCGTCCTTCTCAAAAGAAATATCATCCTTTTGGATTCAAAATACATCTTTTTTAATTAAAAATTCGAATGTCTGCTGGAAAATTCGTCTTTTGGCTTCAAGATTCAACCATTTGTTGAAAAAACGAGACTGTTTTTGATTAAAAGTAATTGTTTTTTTTTTAATTCCAGCATTTAGTTAAAAATTCATTTTTTTTAGTTTGAAAATTCAACTATTTGGTTAAAAGTTCAGCTATTTGGTCAAAAATTCATCAGGAAAATGGTAGCTAAGTTCACAGAAATTCAGTGAGCGTAGCAGAAATATTTTTGATGAGCCTAGACACATGTTACTTTTATTAGGTGAAGATTCATCTCTTTGAATGAAAATTTGAGTGTTTTGTTGAAGATTCGATTTTTTTTCTTGACAATAAATTTCTTTAGCTACAAATTTCATTTTTTGATTTTTGGTTGAACATTGATCGTTTTCAGTGGAAAATTCAGCTGTTTGGTTAAAAATTAACTTTTTTTTTTTGAAAATTTATATTTTCTGAATAAAAATTCAACTGTTTAGTTGAATATTCATGTTTTAAGATAAAATTCAATGAAAACTCTTTCTTTTTTGAAAATTCAATTACTTTTGCAAGTCGAACTCCTTTTTTAATAGTTTATATATTTGTTGAAGATTCATCATTTTCGTTGAAAATTCATCTGGTTGAAAATCAATTTTTTGAACCAAAAATTTTGCTATTTGCTTTATAGAAAAAAAATCAAGCCTTCCAAATGTGAATATTTTCTTGAAAATTCAAATATTTCGTTAAAACGTAACATTTCTTAGTCGAAAGTTTAACTCTTTTGTTGAAAATTCTTCTTTATGTATAGAAAAGTCTACTTGGCTGAAAGTTTATCTTCGTAGGTGAAAAATTCAACAATTTGGTCAAACCTACCACTATTTTTTTTAAATATTCGTCCCTAATGCTGTATATTTCAATTTTTTAGTGGTAAATGCAATTTTCAGTTTATAATTAATTTTGTTTTCGAAAATTCACTATTTGGTTGAAAATTCATTCTCGTAGTTTGAATATTCAACTATTTGGTTAAAAATTTATCTATTTCGTTAAAGAATGAATTATTTTGTTGAAAATGCAACTATTTTGTATCAAAAGTCATCTTTTTTATTCGAAAATTAATTTTTATATGTTGAAAATTCGTCTCTTTTGCTTGATAGATCATCTTTTTGGTTCTAAATGCAACTATTTAGTTTATAATTAATTTTATTTTCGAGAAGTTAACTATTTGGTTAAAAACTCATATTTGTAGGACGAAATTTAAATTATTATTATTCAAATTATTTGGTTAACAATTCAAATTTTTTTCTAATCATCCCTTATGCTTGATAGTTCAACTATTTCGTTGTAAATGTAACTGCTGAGTTTAAAAATCAATAAAAATTTTTTCAATTCAACTATTTCAATCGAAATTCATTTTTGAAGTTTGAATATTCAACTGTTTGATTAAAAATTTAACTATTTCGTCAAAAAAAAGAATTATTTTGTTGAAAATGCAAATATTTTTTTGAGAAAGTCATGTTTTTTGGTTGGAAATTTAATTATTTTGTGGAAAATTCGTCCATTTTGCTGTATATTCCAACTTTTTAGTGTTATCTGCAACTTTTTAGTTTATAATAATTTTATTTTTGAAAATTCACTATTTGGTTGAAAATTCATTTTTGTAGTTTCAACATTCAACGATTTGGTTGAAATATCAAATATTTCGTTGAAAAAATAATTATTTTGTTGAAAATGCAACTATTTTTCATTAAAATTTATTTTTTTTTACTCTAAAATTCATCTTTGTCGGTTGAAAATTCAACAGTATTTGGTTACAAATTTTAACAACTTTGTTGAAAATTTGTCTCTTTTGCTTGACATAATTAATTTTTTTTTTGTTCGAAAAGTCAACTACTTGTTTGAAAATTTATCTTCGTAGGTTGGAAATTCAACTATTTATTTCAAAAATTAACAAATTTTTTAAAAATTTGTCCGTTCTGCTTGATAGTTCAACTATGTGATTGAAAGTACAACTTTTTAGTTTATAATTTAATTTCAGTTTGAAAAATTTAACTATTTGATCGAAAAATAATTTTTGCAGTTCGAATATGTAAATTTTTTGTTAAAAGTTAAATTATTTTGTTGAAAAGTTAATTATTTTTTTTAAATGCAACTATTTTTTGATAAAATTCATCTTTTTTCGTCGAAAATTTTACTGTTTTGTTAAAAAAAATTTTTTTATATATATAAAACTCGCCTTTTAATGATAAAAATTCATCTTTTTTGTTTGAAAATTCAACTGTCTTCTAAAAAAATCATCTTTTTGTTTAAAGATTGAACTATTTGGTTAAAAAAATGCAACTGTTTTTGTTTAATATTCATGTTCTTTTTTTTCTGAAAAATATTCCAATTTTCTTAAAAAATCATTTTTTTATTTTCAAGATTCAACTGCTTGGTTTAAAACTCAACTCTTTTTCTGAAAATTCATCTCTTTCAGTATAAAGTTAGTCTTTTTCAGTTGAAATTTAAATTTGTTGTTTAAAAACCAATATATCTCATCTTAAAATCTCAATCGCTTCATAATAAATTCAATATGGTACATATAAATTAATTTTATTTCGAAGAATTTATTCCTCTATTTTTCGTGAAAATAAAAATCACCCTATTCCTTCTGATTTGAAAGCCTTTTGGACAGTAAAGTCTGCTGTTGCAAAAATAACCTTTCTTGAGTCATTTCAATAAACAAATAATAATTTTGTTAAGATTTTGAGTTTTTAGTAAATATTTTGATTTTTGAATAGATTATTATTTGTCGACATTCAACTGCGAGAATTTCGCTTTTATAATTAATAATCTGAACAATAGTTTTATTTTAAGATCGAAATGAAATCTTCTTACTCATGAATAATCTTATGTAACGAAATCAGAACATATAAAAAATTCAGAATTCAAAATTAGATTGAATTTTAAGAATTTTCAATTAGATTAAAATCAAATTGAAAATCCTATTTAACGTCCAATACTTAAGTTAATGTATAGAATTCCTGAAAACAAAACAAGAATCCAAGGATCAAATTTGGACAACCAGCACAAAATGCTCCTATTGCAATTCCCATTTTTCTTTCCCCTTTTTTTATTTTTGTCTAAAGAAAATTTTTGTTTTGTTTTCGGGAATTGCAATAGGAGCATTTTGTGGTGGTTGTCCTTTGATCGTTGGATTCTTGTTTTATTTTCAGGAATTCTATACACTAATTTTCAAAATTAGATTTCCAAACTATCGTCAAACGGGGTAACTTCGGACATGTGGGGTAAATTCGGATACCCCTAAATTTCCTGAATTGTGAGGATGAATTATTCAAAACTGTTCCAAGAATTTGGAATCAGTTCAAACCTTAACTGGTTTTAGATTCTGGCTAAAATCACCCACCTCAAGTTATTTAAACTATCAATTTATGAATGTCCGAAACACATAACAAAGGATAAAAAGGAAAGAGTCAACAAAAACCAACTTTTCACTTTTTCATCAACCACAAACTAAATAATAGCTTAATTTAGCAGACCTCTAATTTTACGAGCTAGAAATTTCAAAGCTGCCCCAGTTAATTTTATACGATGTGCTTGAGTTATTCAATCTGCTAAAACAAACACCGATGTTCTGTGTCAAGCACGTTACGTTGATGCGTGTTGATTTAATCAATGTTCAATTCTGCTTGTGAAATTAATTATCATTCCTGTTTGTTATCTGAAATTTAATATGGTTTTCTAATTAAAGTCAATATTTCATTCATTGATATGCTACAAAACACATTTTTATAATAATTTTTTTTAAATAAAAAAAATTGCAATTTGTCGTTTGGAATTCAGAAAAAATATCCGTATTAAACGTGCTTTAAGGTTCACTAGCGCCAATCAAGGATCTGGTGAATATTACTTTAAGAAGTTATGAGGACGTAAAGTTCAATTTTAAGTAGAACTTACAAGAACTAAAGTTAAGTGCAGTTTGAGCTTATCTTATGCGTTCGAAGAATGTCTGAAAATTCAGATTTTTTCGATAAAGTTGATTCTTTCAGTGAATTATGTTATCTGAACTCGGTTAATATTTTTAACAGTTTTTGGGAAGAATTGAATGCGATTGAAATAAATAAAGCTTTTTTGAATAATAATTAATATCTGATAGATCCCTGGTGAAAATTTTTTACAAAGAAGTAAGAAAAATTTAAAAAATTCTTGTAGGAACCTACAAATAATTCGATAAATTACAATACAAATTACGGGAAACTACAACTTTTCTCTATTTTTCGGAAAAATTGTATACTTTTTTGTATTTTATTTTGCTATGTTGCTGTATTTTATTTTAGTTTTAATTTCCCACAAGAATGCCGAATTTCAAAATCACGAATGTGTCGAAATTCCGAAGAAATAATTACCAAAACAGAAATTTTACAAAAATGAAAATTACTGAAATAATATAAAATAACCGTAAATTTTCTTACCGAAATTTCAAAACCCAAATTTTCAAATTCTCGACAATGGTTAATTCCCAAATTCTTAAATTTCCACATTTAACAAAAATTTAATTTTTTTTTTCTGTTAGAATAAGCTCTTATTTTATATTGGGTATTTCTTCTTGAATATACTAATAAATCTTTTTTTTTTGTGTATTGGGAAATTCGGAAATTTAATATTTTAGAAATGTGAAAATTCGGAAATTTACTAATTTCGGAAATTCATTATATTTGAGATTTTTAAAATTTGGGTTTTAATATTTCAAGCATACATTTTTTTTGATAGTTTTATTTTCCGTCGGCAAATTTCTGTTTACGTAATTATTTTTTCAGTAATTTCCCACATTCAGGATTTTGAAAATTCGGCAAAATTATGCCACACTTTTTCGACTTAGGGTGACGAATATTTTGTATATTGCAATGAGATAATTTTAAATTAAGATGTATGAATGACTGCTATTAAGAAATGGCTTCTATGCTTCAACTTTAAAGGAATGGTAGAATAGTAAATGAAAGGAGAACATAAAAATAATAAATGATAATAATAAATAGTAATAATGAATTAAGTGATTTGAAAACATTTTTAAAAACGCTCTGAGCGTAAGATTTTTGTTGTTCAATAAAGGTTATTGAATTTTGAAATTGTGTCAATCCTTTCAAGTTTAAAAAAAAAAGTATTTTCGGGAATAGCGATCATTGGTACGTCTCAAACAAAAATTATTTTATTGCCATATTCTAAATATTTATCATCCTAGGCAAAAAAGAGTAATTTTTTTGCTGCAAATGTTTTAATTCCTGTAGTTTATTGTAGTTTTAAATTCGTGTAGGAAATTTAAACTAAAATAAAATACAACAATATACAACAATAAAATACCAAAAAAATTAAAAATTTCTTTCGAATAATGGACAAAAGTGTTACTTTCGTATAATTTTTCTTGTAATTTATTGTATTTATTTGTAAGTTCCTGTAAAAATGGTTTCACTTTTTTGTAAAAATGTTTCCCTTTGCTTCTAAACTCACGTTTGATAGATAGTTGATATCTAGGTAACTCCATTATAAACACCTCTCTTTCTTTTTATTGTCCTTAGCTGCGATATTCTTGTCGGCTTGTGCCAAAAATTCGATAATGAACATGTTTCATTTCTCGAAGTCACGGAGAACTATGTCAAGCCTCGAGTGCGCGACAAAAACAATTTTCGAGAATATGTAGTTCTAATATATTTGGCCCTTATCATTCTCGACAATTGACTCTTTTTTCTCGATGCTCAAGGTGCACATGACACGCTCTGCTGCTATTATCGGAAATGTATCCACTCAAAATGTGGCGACGGTATGCTAAAGTGGAAACAATACTCATCTTGGCAAGCCGAAATGAGATCTTTCGTGCCCGACTTCAATACGGGTGACTTAAGGAAAGCAAGGTTTAGGTCCAGGGACATCGAATGATCCTTAACATTTCTGTGTAAGATGCCGTGCATCCTCCTGTCGAGAAGCTGTTCCGAGCCTTCAGGAGTGAGTACTTAAGATGGATAATGTATTGAAGGTATTGATGTCGAGGACAAGTGTTTCAGCAGCCTTCTCCGCTTTATACAGAAACGCTCCGTTGTTCACTTCTTCGTGTGTCCTGACCACTTCAAGAAGAGGGTCTTGTTTATTTGCGACTACATGCGTTGCATCCAAAATGGTCCGGTTACGAAGACACTCTTTCAGCATTCCGCGAACACCTTGAGGCATTTGATGTAAAGTCGCGGAACGGAAGACTTAAGGTGCAAGCTTTTCTTCATGTACCTTCTCTTCATACCCTTTTGTGACCTGATGTCGAAGGATCTGAGCTCGTCCTTGGTCCATGGAACCATTCCAAATGAATAGAGAACTATCGGGGCGGCCTGCATGTTCGTTTCAGAAACTTTGTTCCCCGCCAACAGTTCGGAAGACGAAATCTGTCTGAGAAGACGTTTGTATCTGCATCGAAGAGCATTCCTTATGGATGTTACGTCCTGAATGCGGCTCCCTGGTACGCCCAGGTATGGGTAGGTCTCTTCAGTTCCAAGATGTCGTATAGCGTTTCTGTCAAAGAACACAGGGTGCTCGGAAATGCCAGGAATACATCCTCGCTTCATATGAATCTTGGCGCATTTTTCAAACCAAAACTCCATTCTAATTTCCCGAGTGTACTTCTCGACAATTCCTAGAGCAACGTTCAGGTAATCTGCATCACGAAATGAGAGAGATTGAGGCAATAGTGTAAGAAAAAAGAGGAGAAGGCACATGGTGTCACCCTGAAGGACGCCTCTCTGAAAGGTAACGTTGTTAGTTTCCACACGATATTTCCCAGATGATGTAATAGATCTGGTTTTCGAAAGGGGCATTCATGTCTCAATCCATCTCACTATGTGTGGATGAACCTTCAAACTTTACAAAAGACAGATGATAGTTTTATAGGGGGTTGAATCGAAAGCTTTTTGGTAGTCAATCCAAGCCATCGATACACAGTTCTGGTAGAATGCTGCGTCTCTGCAGAAGTACTTGTTGATTAGCACGATCTCTTGACATCCTGCTACGTCTTTATTTAAGCCGCGTTGTCCGTAAACAGAGTGTCCGTAAACCTCCTTACAGAGGTCCGTTTTTCCGAACAATCCAATCATTTAGGATAGCTATAAAGATCTTATACAACCTTTCACCAAGCACTCTGTAAAAGGCTCCTCCGACTTTAGATAAGCGGTAAAAATGCAGGCCAGATGCTAGTTGAAGAACACTTCTGCGACCAGAAGCTCTTGATACCATCTGGTCTCGGAGCGGAATAGTTCTTCATGCCTCTCAATAGTTTTTCCACTTCTTTGGTAGTGCTAGGTGGCGATTCCTCCTCAGGTGTTATGAGGCCACAGCGCAGCGCCTTGAAACTATGTATGCTCTTTGTGTTTTCATCCAGTGGTTTGGGCAGATGTTCGATAGTAACTACAGGGTCTCAGACAAGTTAAGATGGTTCAAAGAAAAATTTTTTATTTTCTCTGAACCACCTCTACATCTGCTCTAGACTTCTCCAAGCATCAGATAGTACCCATCTTCTGTCAGTAATATGCTGGCTGATGGTCAGCAGCTTTGACTTGTTGAGTTTGTGAGGACGGATATGTAGTTTGCGGGCGAACTGTCGAACCCTGACGGTGAACTTCCTGCCAGCTATAATGTACTAAATCACACACTGAATGCGGGACGCGTACTGTCTTGCCCAGCCTATCTTTGTGCTAGGTTGATGCATGCGTCTTTTGGTTTTATGATCAGCGGTTGGTTTTGTTTTACGGTTCGCATCCGCCAAATTTTTGGCTGCATCATACACACCACAATTGATAATCCAGTGGTCAAACTCTTGCAAAAAGTCTCCAAGAAGTGTGTCGTCCAGTTGAGCTAGATCATTGGACTCTAGATGTTTTTCTGCACCATAGAACATGCAGTCACGCCATGCAACATTTTCGCTCAGGGGCTGTACTGGTATCGCAACACTCCAGCAGGTCAACCCTTAGTCGATTTGTTGAAAATATTCAGAAAATAAAGTAAACAAAAATCAATAACATTTTTTTTTACAGTTTTTGAATGAAAAGGTAGAACTTAGGCTAGTTTGCGTGTTTGGATTTTAAAATCCTACAATTCATATGAAAGTACAAGTCTGAACGTTCATGCAAATTCTAAAAATATTGCTTGTAAAAATTTATATTTTCTTGTTTAAATATGTTAATTTTTTCAATATCATTCAAGAATTTAATACAGTATTCTTTGTACAGTTTTTGATATTTCAATTTTTCTTTTCTATACGAAAATAGAAGAGAAAGTTGGCTACTTGTATGTAATTTTATTTTTTTGTTATAGGTTTAAATTTATATTGTGAAAAATTTTTCACTAGAGATTATCACTGTTTTTGAATTAATTTTTGATAACATAACAAAACTAAGGCTACCGGGACATAAGGGCATAAGTTCCAAATTTCGGAAATGCGTTTTATTGACTTAAAATAATTTTTTATTTCTGTTCTTTTCAAGATTCGATAAAGCTGATTGATATCCCGAAATTACTGAATTGTTTTCTCTTTTAAATTAACAAAGAAAAAAGTTATGTAGCTTTTTCTGTCTAAAAATCGGCGTTTTCTGGGATCAACCGTAACTTTGAAAAGAGTTTTTCTCGAATGTGGTTGCTTCCAGCCCCCTGGAACTCTGAGTTGAAAATGCAGTTGGTCTATGATCATTGCAAATGCATGGCAAAATAATAACATTGAATTCAATAACACATTAAAAGTAGTTTACTGACGGTGTCAAATAATCTTTGAGTATTTTGAGTGATCTTTGCGACATTTTCCATCTTCTGAGCGAAAGAAAACTGAAAAAAATTGCTTTAAGATGTAAAAATCTGCATCTATTTACAGATGCTCGGTGAAGAGCGTTTGTTTTTATTGTAAATCGGGATATAAAAGTAATCGAGAGCAGGACTAAGCTAACAAAATTCAATTTTTTAAAGCGCCAAATGATGCAAATATTGATGAAGAATGGCAAATAGCTATGTTAAAATATTTTTTTTTTCTTCTGCAACCCAGAAGATATCATCCGAGAAAAGGGTTTTAGGGGACTTTATGGAAGTGTTGTGGCAACGGTAATTGTTACGTATAAAGTGTATAGGTATTTCTTTTTGTTTGTAAAGTTTTTCTCTTTTTAAAAATACTATTCTATTTTTAATATTAACCGCGAATAAAGGGCATTATTTAATATAATCCAAACAACACCTTTGTACTTTAGATTATAAAAAAATGATATCTTAATATGTTTTCAAATTATCAAGTTTAAAAAAAAATGACAAAAAATTATATATTGTAAACTCATTTAATTAATTTTAATGAATTCATTTAAAAATTTGCTTTTCGGCATAACTATTTTCATGAAATTTAGCTTAAGATTCAAGACGGAAAGGGAATTTTCATCCTACTTGTTTTATTTTTTTTTAAATTAAACATGAACTAAAGTTATTTCAAGCTAAAAAATAAACGTTGTTAAAAATGATTTATCAAATCGAGAAAAATATTTTATTGTGAATTATAACTAGTTTTGGAATATTTCACAATTCATATAGTCTATTTAACAATACTTCTCGAGGTTTAATGTTTTTCTCTCTCACTTTATGTAAAAGTTGCAACTATTATTTAATCTTTATGCTGTAGGTCTTATTTTATTCCTCAAAAGATTCTCTGCAAATCTTATTGGTACGTTTTTATTAAAAAAACTTTTATTCAGAAATTATAAAATCGTTATTTTTGTAAAAAATAGGTTTTCATGAATAAATTTTTTTAAATAAAAACGTACCAATGAGATTTGCAGAGAGTCTTTTAAGGAATGAAACAAGCTCTACAGCATTAGAATTGAATAAGAATTGCAACTTTTACCTGAAGAGAAAAAGAAAAATATTAAACTCTAAATAATTATTGTCAAATAAAGAAAACCCGAAATATTTTTTTCAAAAGTTCGCCTCGAGTTCTTTTCCAAACTTCAGAACAAATTTCAAGGTCTTTTCCAGGTTTTCCAGGTCAAGAAGTCAAGTTTTTCCAATTTCTAAAGAAAGCAGAACCATGAATAAATTCTTAATTTTTTGCGAACATAATATTAAGTTGCCTTTATGAAATCTTTGGGGCCATTTTTAAATCTTTGTAGTCTTTGAAATCCTCGAAATCTTTGAAATATTTGTGAAATGTTTTTTAAAACTTTCTTTATGTTTTTTTTTGTGTTTTTGTGTTTCTGTGACCTTTGTGTTCGTTTGAAATCATGGAAATCATTTGAAATCTTTTCAAACTTTTTGAAACCTTTTGAAATCGTTTAAAATCTTTGAAATCTTTGTGAAATCTTTCTTAAATCTTTGTGTGTGAAATCTTCTTTATTTATTGAAATTATTGAATTGTTTGCGATATTTCTGAAACTTTCGAAAATCTTCAAAAATGTTTTGAAACCCTTTGAAGTCGTTTCAATCTTTCAATTGTTTTGAAATATTTAAAATCTTGTATGCTATAAGGTAAACGTCCCAGTAATCGTCACGATAAGAGATTTCATTGACTTCAAATATTTAGAAAATTGTTTTGGAAGGATTAGTTAAAAAATGATTGGTACTGATTGAAGCATTAAATATCCTAGAATATTATGAAAATGGGTTTACATTATATTTAATATTACTTCTTATTTGTAAACAATTAGAAGTCAAAAAGCACCGATGACCCAGTTATCGTTATTTCCAAATCTGCCATGTACTAGTAATCGTGAGTCGTTGTCCCAGTCTTCGTGAAAAAGGTTAAGTTTTCTTGAAATCAGTTTTTAGCGATTCGGAGGTGTATTTCAAGTGTATTTTTGTATTTTAAGTATACTCTAATGAAATGAAAGATGTATTGTTAGTTTTATATTGATTGAGAGATTGAGACCTCCGAGATGAAATCCGTCGAAACATAACCTCAAAATCGAATCTTCTGATAGTGCCAATACGTCTGATGGACATTATAATAATAATTCATAATAAAAATGAATTTTCTTTTAAAATTTTTAGTTTTTATTTCAATTAAAAATATTTTCGAATAAAATTAATATTTTGTTTATAAGAAATAAAGTGGTCTCAAAAATAAATCGAAGTAAACATTTATTAAAATTTTTATCACGATAAGTGATAACTACAATAATGAAATTCTGTTATAATACTGAATATTATAATTGAAAATTATTAACATTTTAAGTAACTAGATGTAGCACATTCCCGTTTAGTTATTACACATCATGTACGTTATGCTTTGGGCTCAACATTAAACGATTGAGCTTACATATGATTAAAGACACAAATTCTAGTAAAATTATGATAGGTAAAATAATTAACTTTTTTTCAACATAAATTATAAACACAATGACGAAATTTGATAAATTGCAGTGACTAAAAAAATCAGATGTATTTAGAGGTTATGTTCTGTTTACGTTGTCAAAACATTAAAACTATCAATAATTATATATCTGTTACACATTTTTCTTTATATTATGCAGTATAGATTAATGTTAGCTAATGAAAAACTACTCAATAAATATTAACTTCACTGAAAAATGATAATCAACTAAAAAATTGATAATGAAATCACTAAAGTCATGCCAATATTTTACATCACCTTCTTTCAGTTTGAAGCACTAATTTTGTATTACGATCACTACTGACAGTAACAGATCAGTTTTCCGATTTCATTTCACGCCTTTTTGAAATCAATTAAATCATTATTTGTAACGAAATATGGAAATGAAATTTTGACAGATTCGTTCTAGTCTTCGCGACCGGTCAAGATTACTCGAGCAATTATGCTTTTCAAATGTCCCTATAATCGTGACCGATATTTCTCGAACGAGAAGGTACTTAATGAAGATTTTACTTAATTTTATGAAACAAAAATGATCTTTTATCACAAAAAAATAATGTTCGTCCCGCTCAAGTAATTTCTTGACATATTAAAAGCTTAAGCAAAGAAACGTGTTTCCTCACCTAAATGTTAAGCTATTTTACACGTTTCGTGATTCATCGCCGCGGCAATATAAATCAATTTTTTAGACATGTGCACTATTTTCACAAAAAAAATAATTTGGTTTCTTTGTGAAATTGCTATGAAATCTTTAAAATCTGCTATGCACGCCTTTTGTAAATCTTTAAAAATCGTGAAATCTTTGTGAAATGTTCAAAATCCTTTTAAATATTTTAAAATCTAATTCTGAAACTGAAAGAACATCAAAATGTATATATATATAAAATTGATTATTTTCTTGTAAAAAATTGTTATTAATTTGTTGTTACGGTGAAAGCATATGTATCTTTAATACATAACTCTCACTAAAAACTTATATATGTATAAAAAAAATGTTTCATTCTATAACTTGGGTATTATTCGATTAATTTTACCTACCCCGCTTTTTAAGAAGTTCATTAAAACACATAATTTGTCTATCAAAATATTTGAAAACCCGAAATGAATTATAATTAATTAATAAATAAATAAAGTGAATATTATATTGTTTTATATTACAGGCCTCCACAGAGGAGTGGCATGGGGCTGGTTGCTTCTTCTTTCAGGATGTTCCTTTCATGGTTCAATGGAGCAGGGTATAGCTCTAAAGAACTTTTTTGTTTAAAAAAAAATCGAAGGCATCAAAGCTAGACAGTGTTTTGTGCCTTCTCTGAAATTCGAGTTTTGACACTTACGCCCTTATAGCCCGGGTCCCATCAATTACATTTTATTCAGAAAAGTTTTTGATTTAAGATGGGTCCAAAACTTTTGACAGCCTGTTTTAGTGTGATCAATAGAAGCACGATACTCGGCATTTTCACTTGTCAGTTGTCATATGAATTCGTTGATTCGAACCTCGAGAGGTAGATTCAGCAGAATTTGAATCTGCGAAGTTTTGACGTAGGACAAGTGAGAACTTCGAAAATGCCAGTTATATTGCTGAGCTGCCCTGAGATAGCTTCCTGAAACTCTACTCAATTTAGTACCAAGCATTACTCAAAAAAATTATCGCTATATATAGGAAAAACTGCAAACAATAATGTATGGAAGCAATAATAATTTTATTGCAAATCAATATTAATTAATTGTTTTTTGCTAATTTTTCTGAAAATTTTCTAACAGAACCGTAATTAGGGTGATATTATAAATTGCCTAAGAGAGGTAGAAATGTTGCATTTCAAATAAGAATATTACCATTTCAGACCATGGACTCAGGAAACTATTGACACTTTTTTTCACTTTATCTTTAAACTTCTCTCATTAACTGTAATAACATATTCACAAACTCAAAATACAGAATTTCAAAAGTCTTCATAATTTTGAAGATTTCAAAAGATTTCGAAGTGTTCAAACATTTTGAAGAAATTTTAAGGAATATCACAAATCTCAAGAACATTCATGTAATTAAAAAGCATTTCAAGGGATTTTCATTTTATAGGATCTCCAAGGAGATTAATAAGATTTACAAAATTTCAGTGAATTTCAAAGGATTTGAAACATTATCAAATATTTTACAAGATTCCAAGAAACTTCAAGATTTCAATAATTTTTAAGGATTCTAAATTTTTTAAATCATCAATACTAAATCATCAAAAATATTACGAGATTTCAAAGACTTCAAAGAATTTTAGATGATTTCAAAGAATTTTCAAAGAATTTGAGGCAGTAAATGAAGTGAAATGAAATTCTAAGGGACTTTCAGTTATTTCCACGGATTTTATAGTATTTTATTATGGGGTCTTGAAGGATTTCAAAGATTTAAACATTTTTAAAAGAATTTTCAAAGAGATGAAACATTTAATGTTTTTCTACAGGATTTTACAATATGTACTGGATTTAAAAAATTCAGAGGATTTTAAAGAATACAGTGTATTTTAGAAATTACCGAAGAATTTAAAGAGATTTCAAAGAATTTTTTAGGATTATCAAGGTGTCCGCTAAACCGGGAAATGACAGATAATTTATATTTAGACCCCCAAATTTTAGAAAATTTTTGGAAGAAGAATCCATCTAATCACTGGAAATATCAGAAATTTCTGCACTGTTAACTTTTTCATTAATTAAATTATTCAGTTTACAATGCGTATCTCTATAATATTTTAACTTTTTAGATTTTCCATCACAATTTTTTTTTCATAAGAAGATTCTGAAACTGTTCCAGATTGAGCAATTAACAGATTTTTAAGTTTAAAATAAACTATTTCAATTCGAAAGCTTTAGTACTTAAACAATGTTAACGTCCATTAGGAACTTTATAAACTATTTTCAATTTTTAAATAACTGGAAATTAATAGATTCATAATTAAATGGTTTTGTTCAATTTCAAATCGTATTCAAATATTGTTTTAGTCTAAAATATTCCATTTTTAGCATATTGAATTCGAAAATTTTCATTTTTAAAGAAGGACAATTTTGTTTATATTTAGCAACTTTTGACTCTTCATTTGAAATTAGCAATCATAAATCAAATATTTAAATTGGAAGAATTTAAAACTGTAGTTTGAAATAAAAAGCTTGATTTTGTTGTATAAATAACAATTGAGCAATCATTAATTTGAAACGAATAAAAATAAAAATCATTCAACTTCTAATTTAAAATGTGTTTAGTTCGAAGAAAAATTGTAATGTTTTCAACTTAAAATTGCTTAAAATGATATAATTTTGATATTTTAATTAACATTTTATAATATTGATATATTTATTTAATTCAGAGTGTCGGCAATGATAGCGTTCATTTATATTTCTCACCAGAATATTTTTGATTACTTTAATGGAAAAAATTTTTCTTTCAAAAATTCGAATTTTTGAATTTCAGTTATCGTGAAAAATTTTAGCGAACCGAGATATGACCGACATTTTTTTCCGCGACTATAACGGCATCAGTATTTAAAAGAATTTTACAATATTTGACAAACTGAAAGAATTTGAAGAAAAAAATTCTATGAAA
This sequence comes from Andricus curvator, assembly GCA_932195095.1. Taxonomy (NCBI): domain Eukaryota; kingdom Metazoa; phylum Arthropoda; class Insecta; order Hymenoptera; family Cynipidae; genus Andricus; species Andricus curvator. The sequence goes on along the minus strand of CAKNYM010052641.1, from coordinate 340,636 downwards.
TTGCATGAAATTTCTATAGATTTTAAGGGAATTAAAAAAACTAAAGAGTTTTAAACAGAATTCAAGGGTATTTCTTATATATTTTAGTGAATTTCAACGGAATTCAGCAATTTCAAGAGATTTAAAAAATTTCAAGGGATTTCAAAATTTGTTGGATATTTTGAAGGATTTCAAAGAAATAAAAGAAAACAATAATTCAAGGTATTTTGAAGGATTTTATCTAATTATGTGGCATTCGCGTGATTTCAGAGGTTTTCAAAGACTTCATAATGGTTGAAGGAATAAATTTCAGTGAATTTCAACGGATTTTAACAATATTAAAAAATTTCAAATATTTCAAGTAATTTAAAAAAATGTTAGGGTTTTTTGCAGGTATTTCAAGGAATGTAAAAAAATCTTAAAGATTTCAAGGGGGTTTAAAGGGCTCAATTTGATTTTGTGGACTCTACAGGATTGCAGAGGGTTTCAAAAATGTTATCATTTTTTTTAGGAATTTAGAAATATATTATCGATTTAGAAACCTTTCGCGGGATTTTATTTAATTTTTGTGAGAATAAAAGAGATTTCGCAAGATTTAATGGATGTTATAAATTGCAAGGTATGTCAGAGGATTTTAATGTGTTAAGGCCATGTGACGAGTGGGTCACCGGACCGGATTCCTACCTTACCGACGCTTTTTTTATTTGTAAACTTATATTCACACGAATAGCCACATCAAGTTGAAAATTTGGGATAATGAATAAGAAGCACTAAGAAAGGTGGGTCTGGTCCTAAATTTTCATAATTATGAAAAAAAAATTTTTTGTAAATAATTTTTTGTTGTTGCTGTTTTTATGATTATTAAAATATAGGACCAGGCCCACTTTTCTTAGTGCTTCTCATTTATGATCCCCAATTTTCAACTCGATGTGGCTATTCGTGTGAAAATAAGTTTACAAATAAAAAAATTGTCGGTAAGGTAGAAATCCGGTCACGTGACCCACTCGCCACATGGCCTTAATGGTAAGTTGAAAAATTCCAAGGAATTTAACGAGAAATTTTTTTTTCCCCGAAAAAAACTAATTTTTTTTTAGGGAAAAAATGAAATTTGATGCAATTTAAAGAGCCTTCTAGAGACTTCTACGCATTTCAGGGATCTTAAAGACTTTAACAAATTTCTCCAGATTTAAGAGATTTTATCGAATTAGAAAAGAAATTATAAGATTTCAAGAGATTGCTAAGATTTTAAGGGATAAAAAAATTTCCCGTATAAAACACATGGGGAAAAATCGCTTTTTGGGATTTCGTAATAATTTCTGAGGGTTTGGGTAAATTTGATGAAAAATTTCGAGGACTTGTAGAATAGGCCAGAGTGTAAAAACTAAAAATATCCGAATCATTTCAGCTGCGGGAAAAAAAATTTTGGGTCGTAACCCGGAAAAGGTGATTTTTTAAAAATCAATTACCATCTTTTGTTCTCTTTTTTTATTTTAAAATTAAAAAAAAATCTTATTCGTTAAAAAATTATGGTGAATTTTCCATATACATGTATATATAGTTTTTGCTAATAAATAATAAGAAAAAATGGAAAATTAAAAAAAAAATTTGCCTATCTTAAAAATATTTTCAAAATGCACGAAAAACATGATTTTTCGGACTCAGCCATATTTACACATTTTGGAAAAAGTCTTGCTTTTTCAGAATTTTTTTTTGTGATTTAGGGATTTTGGGATTTTTTTTTGCGATTTTGAAACGTTTTAATCACCAAGAAAAATTTATTTTTTCTTTACAGAAACATAAGAACAAGTTTCTTTGGCTCAAGCTGAAGAAATTCCAGATGTGACTCAACTTTTTGAAAAGTGCATTTAGCTCGTTCCAAAAAAGCACGTCTTTGTACATTTTTCAAAAATTCTAAAGAAATTAAAAGATTTATTTTTGAATTTCGCATTTTTTATTATTGTTTACTAGCGAAATCTATCTATTAAAAAAAATCGCCACAATTTTTAAACGACAAGGATTTTTTTCGATTCTAAAAAATCTGAATTAACAAAGAAAAAGGGAACAGGGAACAGGAGATCAACAAATGTCAATTCTGCACCACTGAGCACTTTATTCTGTTTTTTTTTTGCCAAAAATTATTATTATTCTTGGTATAGTGGAATATTTATTCCTATTGTAAACTGTTTTTCAATTATTGAAACGAATTTCCAAATGTTCTGGAAAAATATTGTTTAAACAAATTGAATTTGTTTGAATAAACGAGAGACTTTCTTAAAAAAATAAAGATGAAGTATCGAGAACGTATAAAATATATAAAAAGGCGAGCCAGATTTTGATTCCGTAAGAAAGAAGCAGATTTTTTTAGAAAAAACAATTGTTTAAACAAATAGAAGAAATTGATAGATTTTGTGGAGAATTAACATTTTTGTCAGTGAAGTCAGAGAAGCCTGAAACGGAAGACCTTGGATACTAATGGGCTCGTGCGTAGAGCTTTACATGGTGATTTTGTGAAGCTCTTCGCCTGGGGTGATTGCTAGAGAGATTGATCAGAGACCTGGGTATCAGCATCCTACACTTAATTCCTTGATCCCCGACAGTAAAACGAACCTAGAACGAAGCGAATCACACATACAAAGAAAGGGATTTGGCTTCATAGTATGATAATAATAATTATTATTATCATAATATTTAGAGGTCCTGCAAGCCTCATGAAATTCAACACGTATTTCCCACAAGAAAAAAATACGTTTTTGTAAATTTTATTCAGAATCGTCAATATTATGTGTATTAAGTTGAACCTCAACAATACCCTTCACAATTAGCCATAGAATACAAATGAAAAAATTACTTTTTGATTTTCATCCCTCCGCCCCATAAGTCGACTTTATAGGGTCCCAAGAAAACACCATTAATGAAAAATTGGGTTTCGCGAGTTTATATCACCAATCATTATTATTTTGCCGTTTTTAAAATTAAAAATTATGAATAATACATGAGATATTACCTTTTGCTTTTAATAAATGTTTAAATAATTTTTTAAAGCAATTTATTATTGTTTATAGCCATCTCTTTTAGTAGTGTTAGAGAGTCGCCGTTTCTTCAATTTCATAATTTTCTCTTCACTTTTTAGTTAGAACGAGACAATAACTAATTAAAATTGACAACAAAAATTTAAACAATGATTGTTATTATTTATAACAATATTTTCTTAGAATAATGCTAGAAAGTTGCGGTTTTCTTTCTTGAAATGTCAACATCTTGTCCACTTTTTACTTAGAGTGATATAATAAGAATTGAAATTTAACCAACGTAATTGTATAAACAAACTTTAATTGTTTATAACTATCTTCGCTTAGAATAATGATAGAAAGTTGCGATTTTGTCTAAAATTTTCAGCTTTTTTTGACTCGTTAGTTATGAACAAATAATTATCTTTTAAAAATAATTTGTTTAAACAATTATGTTTTATATTTGCTAAATTAAATAAAAAAAGGCTATCTTACGGTGGATATAAAAAAAAGGATGGAATAATTAGGATTGGGTAGGAATTATATGGAAAGTTTGTGAAAGAGCCTGAAATAAAAATTTGGAACTGCACACTTTTCACCATTACCCCCCCCCCCACACACACACACACACTTCTGAAAAAAAAGTTGTCATTGATGATAATGTAAATATATAACTAAATTAAAAATTTCTGCATCAAATGATTAATTGCTATGAAGTCTAGTGTGAAATAAAAGGTAAATTAATAATTTTTTTGGTTTTTATTTTTGAAAAAAATGTCTACAAAAAAAAGAGAATGCATGACCAAATGATTCACTTTTATGTTCATTTATTAATCGTTCATGAGAGAAAAGCCAAAAAAAAGTTGAAAATTTCGAGAAAAACCGCAACTTTCTAGCAATATTCTAAAAACATATTTATAAACAATAATAAATTGTTTAAACTAATACTTTATTAACGTGCATTGATTAATACCTCACTGTTAGTGAGAAGCTAAAAAATTTAGAAATTTTAGAAAAATTACAAATTTCTATTAATACTCTAAGAGAATTTTTTTATAAACAATAATACATTAGTTGAAAAATTATTTCTCTTAACCTTGATTAATTATTACCTCACTCTTAGTGAAAATTTGAAAAAATTGAAAATTTCATAAAGAACCGCATCTTTCTATCATGATTCGAAGAGAATATTATTAAAAATAGTAATAAATTATGTAAACAATGTTTTTTTAACTTTAATTCAATGTTGCCTCACTCTAGCTGAAAAGTGGAGAGCCAGTTTGAAAATTCGGAAAAAAACCGCCACTTCCTAACTCTATTTTAAGAGAAAATTGCTATAAACAATAATAAATTGTTTAAACAATTATTCTTGAACATCTGAATATCAGATTATCCAAAAATAACAAAACAAGATTTGGGTGGAGGGGAGGTTTTTGGTAATAATCTTACTATTTCTCATTTCAACACAAGTTGAAATGTTAATCAAGAAATATTTTTCAATCAATGAAGAAAAAAAATTTTATCAACAAATTTGGATTTTCTGAACCAAAAATATGAGCTTTGCAAAAAAATGTTGAACCTTTGACAAAAATATTAATTTTCTACCAGAACGCCGGATTTTTTTAAAATTACATAACTTTTCAACCAAATAATTGAATTTTTTAAAGTGGAAAAATCAACTTTCAAAAAAAAATTAAATAGTTAAATTTTCCTCTATGAAAAATATTTGGAAAAGATTAATTTTTTACAGAACAGTTAAACATTTAACCAAATAGTTAATTTTTAAGTAAAAAATTTCATTTTTAACATGAAGTTTAACACATGTTTCCCATAAGAAAAAAAGACGTTTTTTTGTAAATTTTTATTCAGAATCGTCCATATTAGGTGAATCAATTTAAAACTCAATATTTCTCTTTGTAATTAGTTATATAATACGAATCGAAACTTATTTTTCAAATATTAACCCCATAAGTTTGTTTTATAGGGTCCCGAAAAAACCCCATATGTGAAAAATTTGAGTTTGCGAGTTTTTTGGCGCTAACTATGATTTTTTGGCACTTTTTCAAAAATAAAATGTTAATACTAGATAAAATACTACTTTCCGTTGATAACTAGATGTTCATATAAATTGTTTAAACATTTTATTATTGTTTTTGGCAACTTCCTCTTAGAATAGAATTATTGCTAGAAAGTTGCGGTTTTTTCTAAAATTTTAAACGTTTCGTCCACTTTCTACTCAGAGCGAGGTAATTTTTTTATTATTATTATTATACCATTAAGCCATTTCCCTTTCGGGG
>CAKNYM010052641.1:312823-330242 GCA_932195095.1 Andricus curvator | reverse complement strand
CGTGTTTTTTTCTACAATTTTTTTAACTTATTATCAACTTTTCGGTTAGATCGCACTAAAAATTATTCAATTCTAACATCAATTATTGTTCAAATAATTTAGTGATATTTATAATAATATTGTCTGAATAATGCTGAAAAGATGCTTTTTCTGACATATTTAACGTTTTGTCCACTTTTCATTCAGAGAGAGGTAATAATTAATGCAAGCTTGCAAACATAATTGTTTAAACAAATTATTATTGTTTATAAATATCTTCTACCATATTGAAGTTAGATAGTTGCGGTTTTTTTTTAATTTTTTTACTTTTTGTCTACTTTTCACTTAGTAAGATGATAACTAATGCAATTTAATAAACATAACAATATAAAAAATGTATTATTGTTTATAACTGTCCTCTCTTAGAGTAATGCCAGACAGTTGTGCATTTTCCTAAAATCTTCAGTTTTGCTTTAACTTTTAAGTTATGAACAAATAATGAGTGAACATCAACAAGATTAATTTTTTTGTAGGTTTGTAAATGACTTGTGAAAATTTTATTTGGAAATACATCACGAAGTTTATTTCAAAGCGTAAGAGTAAAATTTTGGAACAAGGTTGACTTGCTGCAGTCAGGAAATTGCTCCCGGTACTCTGTTACAATTTGTAGTAAATATTATTTCTGACTTTCGTCTCTAGTAAGAAAGGAATTGAGGTCAGATATCAATTTTAGAAATATCTGTTTCATTTCAGAAAAATATATTACAAAAGCTTGATAATTTTAGAGAAAATGCAACAATCTAGCATTTGTATGGGAGAAGATAGTTGTAAACCATTGTAATTTGTTTAAATAATAATTTTTGCGAAATTTTATAATTACTTCCTCACTCTAAGTACGAAGTGGACAAAAACTTGCAAATTTTAGATCAAACTGCAGCTATCATTGCTATTAAAGAAAATAGTTCGAAACAATAATAATTTGTTTAAACAATTAGGTTTGATAAATTGCACTAATTATTATTGCCTCGTTCCGAGAGAAAAGATAATAGATATAACCGCAACTATCTAGCATTACTATTCAAGAAAATAGTTTTTAACACTAATAGTTTGTTTAGACAATCACGTTTGTTGAATTTAATTAATAATTAGCTCAGTCAGTGTAAAAAGTGGACAAAAAGTTCACAATTTCAGAAACAACGGCAACTATTTAGCATTACTGTTGAATAAAATAGTTATAAACAATAATAATTTATTTATACAATTAATTTTGGTAAATTTTATTAATTATTACCTCGTTCTGATTTGAAAGTGGACAAAAATGTAAAATTTTCAGGAAAAACTACAACTTTCTATCATTTTTCAAAAACAATATTATTAAAAATACTCAGTGGGCCAAAATTAACATCCAACATTATAAAAAATTATTATTAAAAATAATAATAAATTTTCTAAAAAAATTCGTATGTTAAATTTAATTCATTATTGGTATGGTCTAACGGAAAAGTAAATAAAAAGTTTGAAAATTCGGAAAAAACCGTTACTTTCTAACCCTATTGAGAAAATTGCTATAAACAATGATTAGTTGTTTAAACAATTTACATGAATGATAATGATAAATTTATTTAACAATTTTTGTCTGTAAGATTGCATTAATTATTACCTCACTAAGTCAAAAGTGGAAAAACAGTTTGAAATTTGAGAAAAAACCTTTACTATCTGGGATTGATATAGGAGAAGATAGTTATAGACAATAATAATTTATTTCAACAATTATTTTTCCTAAATTGCATTAATTATTTTCTTGCTCTGAATGCAAAGTGGACAAAAAGCTGGAAATTTTAGATAAAACCGCAACTATTTAGCATTACTATTTGAAAAAATACTTATTAACAATAATAATTTGTTTAAATAATTATTTATGATAAATTGCATTAATTATTACCTCACTAAATTAAAAGTGGACAAAACCTGAAAATTTTCAGAAAAAAGCGCAACAATCTAGCATTAGCATAGAAGAATATAGTTAATAACAATAGTAATTAGTTTAAATAACTATTTTTTATGTTTGCTAAATTGCATTAATCATTACCTCATTCTAAGAACAAAGTGAACAAAAGTTGGAAATTTCAGAAAAAACCGCAACTATCTACCATTACTATTACATAAAATAGTATTTTTTATGTATTTTTTATGTTATAAATAATTCATTATTGATTCAATCTAACTGAAAATTTAATAATAAGTTTAAAAATTTGAAAAAACCGCGACTTTCTAATTCTATTCTAACAGAAAATTGCTCAAAACAATAATAATAAGATTGCATTAATTATTACCCCACTAAGTGAAAAGTGGAAAAAAAGTTCAACATTTTGGGAAGGATTATTATAAACAATGAAATTTTGTTTAAACAATCAGATTTGTTGAATTTCATGCATTATTACCTTGGTCAGTGTACAAAGTGGACAAAAAGTTCACAATTTCCGAAAAAACTATAACTCTCTGGCATTATTCATAGGCAATATTATTAAATATAATACTAAATTATTTAAACAATTATTTGTGGTAAATTTATTTCCATGTTTGTTTGCTTTAACTGACAAGTTGATAATAAGTTGAAAAATTCGGAAAAAACCGCGAATTTCGAACTCTAATCTAAGAGAAAGTTGCTAAAAACAATAATTAATTGTTTAAACAATTTACATGAATGATAATAATGAATTTTTTCAACAATTGTGTCTGTGAGATTGCAATAATTATTACTTCACTAAGTGAAAAGTGGGAAAAAGTTAAACATTTCAGAAAGGATTATTATAAACAATAACAGTTTGTTTAAACAATCAGGTTTCTCAAATTTAATTAATTTTCACCTCGGTCAATGTAAAAAGTGGAGAAAAAGTTCACAATTTCAGAAAAAACTGCAACTCTCTAGCATTATTCAAAGACAATATTATTAAAGATAATACTAAATTATTTAAACAATTATTTGTTGTAAATTAAATTCCATGTTGGTTTGCTTTAACTGAAAAGTTGATAATAAGTGGAAAAATTCGGAAAAAACCGCGACTTTCGAACTCTAATCTAAGAGAAAGTTGCTAAAAACAATCATTAATTGTTTAAACAATGTACATGGATGATATTAATGAATTTGTTAAAAAATTGTGTTTGTGAGATTACAATAATTATTACCTCAATAAGTGAAAAGTGGACAAAAAGTCAAAAATTTCAGAAAGGATTATTATAAACAATAATAGTTTGTTTAAACAATCAGGTTTATTGAATTTCATTAATTATTACCTTGTTCAGTGTAAAAATTGGACAAAAAGTTCACAATTTCAGAAAAAACTGCAAATTTCTAGCATTATTCAAAGACAATATTATTAAAAATGATATTAAATTATTTAAACAATTATTTGTGATCAATTTAATTCCATGTTGGTTTGCTTTAACTAAAAAGTTGATAATAAGTTAAAAAATTCGGAAAAAACCGCGACTTTCGAACTCTAATCTAAGAGAAAGTTGCTAAAAACAATAATTTATTGTTTAAACAATTTACATGAATGATAATAATAAAATTTTTTTTTTAAATTGTGTTTGTCGGATTGCATTAATTATTACCTCACTAAGTAAAAAGTGGAGAAAAAGTTAAACTTTTCAGAAAGGATTATTATAAACAATAATAGTTTGTTTAAACAATCAGGTTTGTTAAATTTCATTAATTATTACCTCGGTCAGTGTAAAAAGTGGACAAAAAGTTCACAATTTCAGAAAAAACTGCAAATTTCTAGAATTATTCAAAAACAATATTATTAAAAATAATACTAAATTATTTAAACGATTATTTGTGGTAAATTTAATTCCATGTTGGTTTGCTTTAACTGAAAAGTTGATAATAAGTTGAAAAATTCAGAAAAAACTGCAACTTTCGAATTCTAATCTAAGAGAAAGTTGCTAAAAACAAGAATTAATTGTTTAAACAATTCACATGAATGATAATAATGAATTTTTTTAACAATTGTGTTTGTGAGATTGCAATAATTATTACTTCACTAAGTGAAAAGTGGGAAAAAGTTAAACATTTCAGAAAGGATTATTATAAACAATAATAGTTTATTTAAACAATCTGGTTTGTTAAATTTAATTAATTATTACCTTGTTGAGTTTGAAAAGTGGACAAAAAGTTCACAATTTCAGAAAAAACTGCAACTCTCTAGGATTATTCAATGACAATATTATTAAAAATAGTACTCAATTATTTAAACAATTATTTGTGGTAAATTTAATTCCACGTTTGTTTGCTTCAACTAAAAAGTTGATAATAAGTTCAAAAATTCGGAAAAAACTGCGACTTCCTAACTCTATTCTAAAAGAAAGTTGCTAAAAACAATAACAAATTGTTTAAACAATTTTATAAACAAATATATTTCAGTGAAAAGTAGTATTTTATCTGCTATAGACAATATGTATTTAAAAATTCGCAAGAAAATCCTAATCAAAGCCAAAAACTCGCAATACTCCCAATTTTCCGCTTATGGGGTTTTTTTGGGACCCTATAAAACCGACCTATGGGGGTGATATAATTAAAATAAGTTTTGGTTTATATTTCACGGCTAATTGTGAAGACAAATTTTTATTTTGAACTCGATTCACCTAATATTGACGATTCTGCATTAAATTTACAAAAACGTCTTGTTTCTTATGGGAAATATGTGTTAAACTTTATGGGGCTTGCGGTACCTCTAAATAATTTTTTTTTTAATAATTTGTTTGTGTGGATTCGAACAAACTTCCTGGCGATATGCCTGAAAATTCGAAAAAAAAACTTTTCCAGTGCATTTTTGGAACACCTTAGTATTAAAACAGAATGATCAAAAACAGTATTTCCGGCTTCCTTTTTCACGCAAGATGTAAAGCTTATCTTTCGATCCTGATTGCGGAAATAAATAAGGAAGCCGAGTGTTTATTTTGATCAATTTCGCACCTTGTCGTGTTGCAAGATATAAAGCGTGGTATGGGGGTGGAGAACGAAGTGGCTTAAAAACGCGTTGCTGTGTGATGGTCGAGGTTTGAGGGTAGTAGTGGCGGTGGTGGTGATTGGGGTGGCAATGCAAGGGTAGAGGGGTTGATTTTGGTTCACCCCTTCGTCGCTGCGACGCTAGCGCCGCGGCGGAAGCTTCAGTCCGAGCTCAGCATCCCTCGTGGTGGTTTCGCGCGCGCACCCTTAAAATCAAGGGTTGACATTCCCGAAGAATTCACCCTTAAAATTAATTGTAAAAAATACATTTCTTTTTCTAATAATCTAAAATTGTTCGCAAGTATTTCCCAATTTTTGTGACAATTGCCAATAGCTTTCCTCTCTGAAATAAAAAATATCGATCCAGATTTATCAAAGATCTTTTATCCTTCAAAAAGTATTTCCAAGTGAATTCAAAAATGCAAAGATGAAAAGCAAATCACCGAAGTGTGTTACCGGTTCTGTGAAACTTTCGGGAAGTGGTACCAAGATCAGTGTCGACGAAGAAAAAGTGTCCCAGGATCCTCTGAAGATTTGCAGTGTTGTGAGTGAAACTTGAATTTTTGCAAATTCAAAATTCTTGGATAGAAGTGATACAGGATAAGTGATGATCGAATTTTGAGATTCAGATCGATCAGTATCATCAATAAAAATTGTGTGCGTGATAACAGTTTTTAATTAAATCCGTAGGGAACAAGTTTGTCTGAAAGTTGTGTTTTGCAGGAAGCAAGAGTTATTACCGTCGCAGTAATAACAATGCTAACTTGAAAATAATTACGAAACTGTTACGCTGCGACCGCCAATGGGTCGAGCGAATGGTCGCAGATGGAAAAATCGATTAATCAAATCCTCGTTATCGCACAACGACTCGAATATAAATTACCAACGCTTCCTGGTTGAGTTGTCTATTTGTGGTTGGAACCCCTTGAAAATAGTGGAGAATCGAATCTTCGCGTGATCCGTAACAAGGCTAATTGAGGAAGTGCCGGCTTAACAGTGTAAATCGAATCGGTTCGATAGCCGAATTGGTTCAATAGCCGAATCGGTTCGATAGCCGAATCGGTTTGATAGCCGAATCGGTTCGATAGCAATGAGAAGAACGGGCTTCTCTTAGATGCTACGAGGACTATCGATAATCAATCGGTTAGATTCGCGAGTTCGAGAAGTGTTAAATTAAAGTCCTAGGGGCGAAGCAAAAGTGGTCCTATCGTCGAACTCGAGTGTTTTCGAGGAGTTGCTCCTTTTAGTTCCACTACACCTCAGTGAGATCCTTTTCAACCCACCTTTTCGTCTTTCAATTCCCTCTCTCGTTCTTCAGTGTCTTGAGAAGAAAACAGGATCAACAGATTCTTACTGAACTGGATGCAAGGGTAAGTTCCGATCACGGGACAAGTACAAATCGATCTTCGTCTTGAGAAGATAAATTAGAGACGGTGGTGATAGGAGGAATATCTTTCAAATGCAAAACACCAGTGGAATATTTTATTTCTTACCGTTTACAAAAATGATCCTTTTAAAAATTTCAAAAATAAGGCGAGATTGCAAAATAAAAAAGGGAGGGACCAAAACGTTGTAGCGCCGGATATGTGGGGCAAATTCGGACACCCCTAAATTCTTTAAATTGATAGGCCAAATTACTCAAAACTGTTTCCAGAATTTGAAATCAGTTAAAGCCATAACTGGTCCTAGATTCTGGTTAGAACCACTCACCTTGAGTAATTTAAGCTGTCATTTTAGAAGTGCCCGAATTTACCCCACATGTCTGAAATTACCCCGTTTGACGATATGTTCTGAGGATGTATCTCGATTATTTTAGGCAGTGAATCAGAAAAAATGTGGGCTCTTTCTTAAGACATTTTTAATGACGAATATAAAAATTATAAATACTTTGATTTTGCATCCAGAAAGGCCTCTACTGATTGAACATCATGCAACATTTAGAAGGCTTTAAAATCTTATAGTTTGGAGATATGACTCCCGGAATTTGATTCTTTATTGAAAAATTGAACTAAAAAATAATTTAATTTTAGTTTCCGTGAAATGTCTCATGTTCTGTTTATTTTAGATAAAAGTTTCACTTGTATCAGCTTAAGCAGACTAAATTTGCCGGAGATCTAAAAAACAATATTCTAGCACTGATAGGTCTAAAGCTATTGTATTCTGAAAATCGCCCTTTTTATTCAATTTTATCAGATATCAACTTTTTTGAATATAACTTGCGTTTGTTGCATTTCACGTGGAAAAAAGTGATTATTAGAATAAAAGTACATAAATTTTCTAGCCAAACTACAAAATATCAAAGGTCCAATCTTTAGTATATCGCGAAAGACATTTTCAACGACCTTCAATCCAAAATTTTATAAAGTTTTGTCGAAGGTTACGCTTTTTGGGGCGATATTTCGCAAAATATTAAAGATAGGACATTCAATATTATGTAGTATTTCTGGGAAATTAATATAATTTTATTCTTTTCCGCACATTAGATCGCGTGGAATGCAACAGACATAAATTATTTCCGAAAAACTTAATGTCTAATAAAATTCAATAAGAAGGATAATTTTCTGGATACGATAGCTTTAGACTTATCAGAGCTAGAGTATTCTTTTTTTTTTTTTTTTTTTTTTTTGAAAATTTGATTTGCTTTAACTGACAAGAGTGGAACTTCTATCCTAAATGCACAGGACATGCGATACTTCGCGGAAAGTAAAATTAAATTATTTTTCTGCCTAATTTTCAAATAAAAATTCTGGAAGTCATAATTTCTAAAATATTGAAGATAAATTTTTTTTTAATTTTGTAGGAAATTTTTTGCACTTCAATTTTTTTTTTACTGTTTAGGCGCGTGATGTACCGACAATGAGCAGTGAAGAAAAAACATACTTTTTGCATCTGTTTCAAAAGATTTTAAAGCCTTTAAAGATTTTAAAGATTTAAGACTTTTTTTTTATTTTAAAGATTTTTTTTTTTTTTTAATTCTGAATGTTACATGATGTTTAATTCTTATGAGAAGCTTTTTTTTGAATGCCAAACTAAAGGTTTTATGCCAAAAACTCTAAATTTCTAATGATTCCAATAAAAATATACTGATGATCGTACTAAAAAAAATTAGGATTTATTCAAAAGGGGCACAACAATTTTTTTAATTCATGACTTTGAATGCTCGGAAGGCAGGTACAAACAAATAAAATTTCAAAAAATGATTTCTCTATCGGGCAAGTCAAATGAAAATTTGCAAATTTTTAATTTTTGGTGTTTGAAAAAGTTTTTTTTAAAATTATTTTTGCGGTCAAGTTTATGAAAGTAAATAACCTTAGACGGAAGAAAGTAAGGACAAAATTTTTTTGTCGACATATGTTTCAAAATATGACGAAAAATGCAATTTTGTTAATTTGTAGCTGAAATTGCCAAAAAAATGTTATACTTTTTTTTCTTGTTTCTCTTTTTAATGAACTTAGAAAGCACGAATATATTTTCAAGTTTAAAATAAAATTTCATTGTTACGAAACCTAAAACATGAGCTATTTTTACAGAAGATCCGTAAAAATCAGTTTACACAGGATCCGTAATAAATGAAAAAAAAAATTTTTTTAACTTAAAAATATGTAAGTGTTTCCTTATGTTATTAAAGAGAGCATTTTTTCAAAATTATTTTTATTTCGTACGGATCCTGTGTCAACGAATTTTTACAGATCTTTTATAAAAACGGCTCAGGTTTAAGGATCCGTAAAAAATAGAAAAAAATAGTTCAAAACTTAAAAATATTCAAAGATTTCATTAGATTATTAAAAAAAATCATCAACAAATAAAGCAACGAAAAACATTTCCTGAGGCTACTTTAAGTACAAATTAACAATCTAGTATATTTCGTCATTTTTTGAAACATTTTTCGACGAAAAAAATTTGGCTTACCTTTTTCATTTAAGGTTATTCACTTCCATAAACTTTATCGAAAAAAAAAATTATTTTCTCCATACACTAAAAATTGAAGAAATTAAGTTTAAAAATTTTCAATCGACTTACCGAATGGTGAGAAATTTTTTAAATTTTTGTTTAATTTGTTCATAATGCAACAAAGAAACTTTTCAGTGCTATCGCGAACGAATCTAATCATTTCGTTTTTTTTTCGGCCTGTCCGGGTAAGAACTTTTTAGTCGAAATTGGTTTCAAAATTTGATAAAGTTAACTTTTAAATCGGCTATTCTAATCTTTCAGGCCGTTAAATGAATAAAATGTAAAAAAATAATATTAATTGAATACTCTCTGGAAGTAATTACAAAATGAAAATGGATTTATTTACGTTTGAAATAATTGTATACAACAACTTCATACATGATTAATATATTTTTAATTTATTAAACAATATTTCTATTTTTGTAAAATTTTGTATTGTAAGAAAAATATTGAAAAGGATTTATGAATTTCAAAAAGCATTACCGTGTTTAACAATTTTGAACTATTTACGTACTAAATCTGGAATCAGAAATTAAATTTTCTGCAAAATTTCATTTTGTTTTATAGACGGTGGTTAAAACCGAAAAATTGTAAAAAGGAAGAAAAAAAACTTTTTGGACAACTTAAGTTTGATAATATCGAGCTGATGATATTCCTAAAATACAGAAACAATCATTGTCTCAATTTTTTGAAAAAATGGATTTATCACATTTTTTTGGCTTATCAAAATCTATATCAAATCTTCGAAGGTTCATCATATCAATTTCTACAATTTAAAAAATCGAGAGCCTGATTTTACAAAAAAAATGTATTTCCTCGATTTGACACAATCTGACGAAATTTACACATAAAAGAAAAAGTAGAAAATCTTCATTCTCATAAAACTTTTTTATTTGATTCAGTATAATTTTGGATGGGAAAATATTTAAAATATCAACTTAACTATTTAAAAATATGCCCGATCAGACATAATCTTGAAAATTAAACAATAAACGTAAAATCCAAATTTACTCAAATAATTGTACTTGTCTAAACAATTATAGGTATAGTAAAAAAATGCTTTTGAAATTATGTTGCTAAACGAGAACTATATAATTTACAGAAGTTTTTTTTACATATTATAAAACGCCCTTTCATTAGAAAAAGTTGGTAAAAGGTTATTGAAATTTTTAATAAAAATTTGTATTGGTTTTTTTTGTTATGAAAAATACTTGTATGGCACCATAAAATGATATTCAAAACATAACTTCTAACTTGAAGTACATTTTGGTTAAAGTTCGTTGAGGATCATCGTGTGCAAATAAGAGATTGTTAAACAAAACTATTAATTCAGGAATTTTTCGATTTTGTATTTTTCAAAAAGAAATATGCCTCTTTAGGGCTTTCTTTCCTTATTTATCATTTAAAAATTGGCACCCCAGAAAAAAGAAGGAATATTTTGTCATTAACGTGATTTTTTTAAATTGTTTTAAAATACTTTTTTTTTTAATTGTTTCAAAACAGTCTAGACACAACTAAGCCTAGACACAGACTTTTTAAAAATCGCCTGTTGCTACCATTAAGTTTCGAAGTTTAAATGGACTAATTAAATAAATTAATTATTCAAATTAGGTCAGATTACATTTTTTCAGATAAATTCGTTTCTAAATTATTGATGAGATACTCATTTGAAAAGCGAACTAAGTTTTCTCATGATTGACATTTACAAATTTTCCATCATGCACCTGTTGGCATTTGAATCTCCACTATTCAGGTTAATTAAACTTTTTGCAATTATTGGCTTTAGAATTAATTTACATAAAATATCCCGACTTCTTTTAGTTTTCATTGATTCTAATTAAAAAATATTCAATTAAAAAAGTGTGCATTCTGATAATTATGAATGTATAAATATCCTCTCTAAAATCACATACAACAAAACTATTATCTTCCACGAAAAGTTTGCTAAAGAGAAAAACAAACTTTGAAAAATAGGGTGCAAAATTATGAACCATTTTATGAAATGTCCTATATAAATCAATTTCCAGAGTTTCCCTCTGCGAACAAAAATGAGTGTTATAGTATTGGGGGACAAAATCTGATCAGATATTAAATTCCCCTAGTCTACCAATGGCTCTACATAAATATCTCACTCTACTATCGAAATAAAAAGATTATTAAATTATTGCTTACGAAAATATCACAACAATATTAATTTCATGCGTACCAATAGGGTCAAGTACAATTATCATGATTATTAATTGAAAATTATCAAATATTTCAATTATGCTTTTGAATTATTAGTACATAATACCCATTGATCTAAATATTGACAGTGTACAACATTACATTACAAGGGGTATGCAAACTATACAATTTAATTTCTCTTGTCCTTTGAACTGTTTGAATTCAGTAACAAAGGCTGCGTCGTCTCAAAATAAAAATATAAAGTTAAATTTTTCGTTTGAGAGCTTATTTCGTCCTTTCAAACTTGTATCGACACGCAGAAAATTGCTTTTTAGATTACTGAACTTACCAGGTAAACATGCTCCGGGTTCATAATACAAATATCCTTTGTTTCAGAAATATCTTTTGTGAAATCTATTACTTTTTTCTCATCTCGACATACACTTTATACATTTAAATTTAGCTTTTAACGTTTAAACTTTTCAGATTTTCCTTTATTAGATTTGGCATGTAGATTCGTTACGTAATTCCACATTACTCATCCAAAATACGGGAATGACTTTACACCAAAAAGGTGATAAATTTATACCATTCGCGAATGGACAATGGAATAGAAATGTTCCAATTTCGATAGAAATACGATTCGGGAAAAATTGAAGGAAATAGTTGGGAGTCGATATTCAGAAAAGTTCGTACGATACAACTACATTTCGAAGCGTCTGCAATTGCATTTAAAATATCGCTCTTTAAAGACTAAATTAAAATCGAAAAAAAGTTTAACTTGTATCTAAATGTGGATTATTAATTATTATTTTTAATAATCTACGAATCGATAGAACTTTTTTTAATCATGGAAATGTGGCAGTTTATTAGTATACGTCAATTTTATATCTTATAAAATCATCCTCAACATAAAGTTGTTCCTTTGCATACAAATTCTTCATCGTTGATTTTCAAGTTTACCATTTGGCACTTCAGATCAAAATGCGTGAATTTTGAAAAGCGTTTTGCATAATTTATAAATTATTCATTTTTAACTACTTAGTTTCAAAATCATAAATGAAGAATATTTTATGTTAAAAGGAATTTTCGTATTGTTCAACTTTTAATGCTTAAAATTTGACTTCATTCATTTTTAAAGTTTCAGATTAAAACCATTTATTAAAATGGGGATGAAATCACTTAAATATTAATTTCGAGAAAAATAAGAAAAAGAACATGAAAATGGGATCAAATTTATATTTCGGCTGATATCCCTTTTTCCACGATGCATAGTCTTTTCTTTTTCGAAAAATTAAACACAATTTTGTAGTTGTCTTTATCTCTGCATACTACTTTAATTTTCTTAAATCCTCTTTTGTCTCACAAGTTTTGACTTTAGAACTGTACAGAAAAATCGGAATAATAAAAAAAAATTTTACCCTTATTTTCACTTTTTTATTAGTGAAATTTATTTAAATTTTTTGTTTTTTCATGATACTTGAATCCTTTTTCAGCAATGAGATAACAGCTTATCATTCAGCTTAATTTTCGTTTACTGAAGGGTTTCCTGGTTTAATTTATATTTTAGTTAATTGAAATTTTTGTCCTTTTACGTGTTTGAACTTTTTTTTTATTAGATTTAAGCAGTTTTTACTGAATTTTAGATGTTAGCATCAGACGGACATTTTGATAATCAATTAGATCTCTATTCCATAGTCATCGCACTTTGTAATCAATTTTAGATAATTTTCAAAGTTTTCAGAATAATTATGCTGTGAAGGTTTACAATATTTCAAATTATTTTATTCCAAATAGTGAAAATGAACGTGATTTTTTTTACACAAATCTTATTTTTAAGTGAAAAAATATGCATCCAATTTCACTTGATACTACATGATATGATACTCAATAATATTAATCATATTTAACATTCCTATAATTTCAATTTAAAATTAAAACTTGGAATGATCAATTCTAAAACGTTTAGGTTTTTCAGACTTTTAAACAAAACTTTTTTGCTTTGAAGACCTACATTGAGAGTATTTGGTTTAAAATTTCTTAATTTTTTAGGGTTTTTGATTTTAAATTTCACTATTTTGTAGTTTTTAATGTAAATATTGAAACTGTCAGGACAATTTCAATATTACATATTCCAAAATTGCAAAATTTTGTATTAAAAGTCTTCATGGTCATTTTATATTTAATAATTTTAGATATAATTATTATAAATTCCTTGATTCAAATGTTAGTCAGATTTAATTTTCATAATTTTAGATTTCTTTAATTTCAATATTAAACGTACAAAATTGTCTGGTTTTTTAAATTCTTCGGAAACGTAGAATATCAAATTGAAAGCATTCATGTTTGCACAATTTTCAGTTTGAAGGACTTTTAAAGAAAAAGTTTTGAATTAAATTCCTTCAGAGTAAATTCAAAAGAATAAAAAATTACGAAAATAATTTGTAAAATTCAAGCCTAAATAAAAAACGATTTTTTTCAATTTAAAAATGTTTCAAAATATTTAAAATTTCATGATCAACTTAAAGAAAAACAAAAAAAACAATTTCGAATTGAAAGACTTAAAACTGATCATTTGCAAAATGAATTTAAGGTTAAAAAAGTAAATGATTTCAAATTTAAAAATCAAAATTGAACTATCTAAAATTGATAGCTTATTAATTAAATAATTTTATTAATTTTGAATGAGTACAATTTTAGAGTTCTTAATTTTCATGTTGAACGCTGAATTTTAAATTTTTCCTTTCATAAGTTTTAATTTCGAAATTGAAATTAAAATGGTTGAATTTTTATAAGCATTATCAACAATTTGAATATTTTTTATTTTTAAAAGATTTAAATTTACTCAAAATAATTGAAATTTTGAAGGGTTTGTGTACGAAAAAACTTTTAATATCACAATTCTTGGCAATTATAATTTTTAATTTTTAAATAAAGTACGGATTCGTTTAGTTTTCATTATTCAATATTAGAAATTTTTTATGTTTAATGTTTCATATTTGAAAATAGTTAATTTTGTAAGTTTATTTAGAATAATTCAATTTTAAAGGTTTATGATTTAAAAAATTTCCAGTTTGAACGGTGAAAATTCATGTAATCCATTTTAATGTTAAATTGTAATTTTTTTCTGTAGCAACAATTGAAAATTCTGAAATTTCAGAAGCTTAGGCTATGAAGTATTCAAATTAATTAAAAATTTCTTATTGAATTTTTTTTTTCAAATGCTTTCAATTTTAAAGGCTTTTGTATTACAAATAATTAAATTTCAATTTATTTTAATTTTAAATGATCCCATATCTAAAATTCTAACATGAAATTATTCGATTTCGAACGTTTCCAAATTGTCCTTTTTTTGAAGTTTTAATCTGAAATCATTCAATTTTTAAATTCTTCAAATCAAAGTAATATTGAATAATTTTGAATGTTTTGAATTCGAATTTTAAACACTTTCAATTCTAATTATTCAGTTTTAAAGGCTTTTATTTAAAAATTATTTAATTTTAGGCGCTTGTGATTTCCAAACTATTAATTATATTTTCAAACGTTTGAAAAATTCTTATTATTAACAAATTTTTTAAATAATGGATCTTTAAACTTGTATTTTTGATGTTAGGAAATTAGAATCCAGGATAAATTAAAAAAAAAAATTATAAATTCATCTGTTCCAAAACAGACGGTGTTTTAGACCAGATCATTAGGGTGGTCTAGATTCTTTTTTTTCGAATTTTCATGCATATCACCCCGAAATTTGTTCGAATCGACAAAAAAAAATCCATTTTTTTTTATGAAAAAAAATAATATGATTTTTTTACGGTTTTTATAATACACATTGTTTCTAATACAAAAAAATACTACTTCACACTGAAAATTAGATATTTAAATAAATTTTTTAAAGAATTTATCATTGTTTTTAGCAGTTTTCTCTTAGAATAGTATTAGAAAGTCGCAGTTTTTCCAAAAATTTACCACTTTTCGTCCAATTTCCAAGAAGAGTAATGTAATATTTGATTATTGTTCACAAAATTAATTGTTCAAATAATTTATTATTATTTTAAATAATATTATCTGAATAATGTTAGAAAGCTGCGGTTTTGTCTTAAATATTCAACTTTCTATCCCACTCTTCATAGAGTTTGGTAAAAATGGTTAAAATTCAACAAACATAATTGTTTAAACAAATTACTATTGTTAAAAACTATCTTTTCCTATAGTAATGCTACACAGATGCGGTTTTTTCTGAAATTTTCCACTTTTTGTCAACTTCTCACTTAGTAAAGTGGAAATTAATGGATGTTAAGAAAAATAATTGTTTAGACAATTTATTATTGTTTATAATTGTTTTTTTTTAGATAATTGCTAGAGAGTTGCGGTTTTTTCTAAATTTTTGTCAACTTTTTACTCAGTGAGTTAATAATTAATGCAAATTAGGAAAAAATATATTAATTCAAACAAAAGGGCTCTCAGTTTCTTCAGTTTTATCTCTGATGTTTATTTATTATGATAGCACTTATTCAAGGAAAGATATTGATAAACAATAATAAATTGTTTAAACAAGTATTTTTGTTAAATTGCATTTTTTATTATCTCACTATGTGAAAAGTGGGCACAAATTTAAAATTTTCAGGAAAAACCGCAACCATCTGGCATTAATATAGATGAAGGTAGTTATAAACAATAATAATTTGTTTAAACAATTATTTTTTCTAAACTTGATTACTCATTCATTCACTTTAAGCGAAAAATAGACAAATAGTTCAGAATTTCAGAAAAGCTGAATTTTTCTACCATTAAACAAAGAGAAAATTATTAACAATAAGAATAAATTGTTGACATAATTATTTTTGTTAACTTAATTAATTATTACTTCACTCTAAAATAAAAGTGGACGAAAAGTTAAAATTTGCAGTAGAAACCGCAAATATCTTGTATTGATATAGAAGAAGATAGTTGTAAACAATAATAATTTGTTTAAACAATTATTCTTGCTTAATTAATTTGAATGTTAACTCATTTCAAGTGAAATGTGGACAAAGAGTCAAAAATTTCAGAAAAAACCGCAATTTCTTGCATTATTCAAAGACAATATTAAGAAAAATGATAATTAATTGTTTGAACAATTATGTTTGTTAACATGAGTTAACTATTATCTCACTCTGATTAGAAATCGGACAAAAAGTGAAACATTCATGAAAAAACGGCGACTTTCTATCTCCATTATAAGAGAAAAATGCTGAATACAATAATAAATTGTTTAAACAATTTATGTAAAAATATAATTATAAGTATAAAGTAGTATTTTTTTATTATAAATAACTCAAGTTTGAAAAACCGCAAAAAGATTATAATTAGCCCTAAAAACTCGCAAAACCCATTTTTCTACTTATGGGGTTTTTTGGGACCCTATAACACAGCTTTATGGGGGTGGTATTCAAAAATTAATATTTTATTCGTATTTTATGGCTAATTGTGAAGAGAAATGATAAGTTTTAACTCGATTCACATAATTTTGACGATTCTGAATAAAATTTACAAAATCGTCTTTTTTTATGGGAAATATGTGTTAAACTTCGTGGAGCTTGCGCCACATCTAAATATAATTTTGTTCAGAACAAAAAAAATGGATTTATTTTTGAATGGCTTCGAATAAATTTCCGGGCGATATTCATACAAATTTAAAAAAAAATTCCATTTCATTCTTGAGCCACGCTACAGGTCATCCACATATTATTTCGCCAACCTTCATATCAATTTAATAATATTTAGTAGATCGGAATTAAATTACTTTCATTTGACAAAAAAATTTAATTTTCTATAAACCCTTCGAAGACATATATTACTTGGCAGATCTGCTTTAGTTCAATATCTGGACCATTCATTCATAAATTCACCTTCCCCTCCATCCATCACGAATGAACCTAAATTTTCCGTTTTTTTCTCTGGAGCTGATCATTCAGGTTTTTTCTATAATATTATGGCTTTGACTTTTTATGTCGCATCGTCTTTTATGTCTCGCGCGTTCTCACATACTTTGTCTAAATGGAGTCTCTCTCCAGAGTCATTGATTTTCAGATCAGCTTTATATGGCATCTAAAATCTAGTAAGGATTATAAAATCAACCCCAGCCCCCTTTTTTCGACTTTATTTGGGTATTAAATGTACGATGGGGGATCGTGTTTACCCAGAGAATGTGCATTTTTCAACCCCCATGGATCAACCACGTTAAACGTTATGCTCCTGGTTCTGACTATTTTACTTATTTTATCCTTTATAGAAGGAACTAGCCAGCGGTGCATAGTGGGCTGAATCGGGAAT
>CAKNYM010052641.1:299424-312813 GCA_932195095.1 Andricus curvator | reverse complement strand
AGAAGGAACTAGCCAGCGGTGCATAGTGGGCTGAATCGGGAATTTACCATTCAAAATCACCTACAGCCTACGATTCTAAACCGATTTTTAATTTTGTTCTTAAGAAGTGATCAGCGATAGTTGCACAAGAGCGTCTATGGAATCGATTTTTTAATTTTCGTCATTTTCTATTTTTTATATAAATAAACAAAGAGCAAGAATGATACATTTTGTTATTATTATTTTTTATCTTCAAATCAATAACTTAATTCCATTCTTAACGAAAATAAATGTCAGAATATGAATAATTTGCAGGATATCGAATCTAATTGTTATAAACAAATTAGATTAACAAAATGTCAACATATTCGAAATTTTGCTTGCAAAGTATATTTGTAAGTTGAAATTGCTTGATTTTATCAACAGAATCATGTTTGATCATGAAAATTATTTGTATGGTATGATTTGTTTATTTTATAAATAAATTAGGTGAAAAAATGCATAGTTTGACAATTTATAGATAGAAAGTGATTGTCTTTTATTATTGCCTTAAAATTATATCACTGGGAATGTTTTGTGATGTTCTAGAAGAATTAGCTTCCAATTTGTACTTGTCAATCATTTCAAGAATGAAAAAAAATTACTTTCTGCCCATGAATTGCCAAGCCATGCATTTGTTTATAAAATAAACAAATAATATTGAATGACAAGTCTGCATCACTAAAAATCAATAATAGTATAATTCAAAGTAATCAGAAAGAAAAACGGTTACTTTCTGTCTATAAATGACCAAACTATGCATTTGTTTATAAATTTGTTTAGGAAATAAACAAATAATATCGAATGACCTATCTTCAAAACTAAATATTACCACTAATATTACTTAAAGGTACTAAAATAGAAAAACGATTACTCTCTGTCAATAAATGCCTAAACTATGCATTTGTTTATAAAATAAACAAAATATACCAGACAACAAATTTTCAGGGTTAACTATGATTCTGTCGATAAAATCAAGCAATCTAAACTCGCGAAAAAAGTTTGCAAGCAAAATTAATTAACTAATTTATTTAGAGATAAAAAATAATAATAATAAAATGTCTCATTGTCGCTCTTTGTTTATTTATATAAAAAATAGAGAATGATGAAAATGGGAAAATCTCATTCATAGAAGCTCTTATGCAACTATTGCTGATCACTTCTAGAAAAAAATTTTTTAAATCGGTTAAGAATTGTAGGCTGTAGGTCATTTTGATTTTGTTAAAAGTCGAACTTTGATTTGTAAAGCAATTTTTTTAATTTAAAAATTTAACTATACGGTTGTAAATTTATGTATTTTGTTACAAATTTGTCTTTTTCAGTAGAAAATTAATCTTGTTGATAGAAGATTTATTTTATTTTTATTAAAAATTCCAGCTACTTAGTTGAAAGTTGATCTGATTTTTTTAAATGTTTAAATTATTTACTTCAACTTAAAATTGAACTATTCAATTTTTTGTTGTAAATTAATCTTTTTCAGTTGATAATTCAACTATTTGGTTCGAAATTTATGTATTTTGTTACAAATTTGTCTTTTTTGGTAGAAAATTTATCTTTTTCGCAGAAAATTTATTTTTTTGGTCGAAAATGCAAACCACTTGTTGAATAGTCGAACTACTTTGTTAAAATTAAAAATTATTTGCATTAACTTCAAATATAACTATTCTATTTTTGGTGAATGATTAATCTTCTTTATTTGAAAATTAAACTATTTTTTTTGATACTCGTGTATTTTGTTACAATTTTTTCTTTTTTGGTAAAAAAATAATCTTTTTGATTGAAAATTAGTTTTTGTTGTTGTGGAAAATTCAAACCGGTTCTGGTTGAAAATTCAACTATTTGCTTGAAAAATCATATATTTTGTTACATATTGGTCTTTTGTGGTAGAAAATTAATCTTTCTGCTTGAAGATTCCTTTTTTTGTAATTATTTTTTTTTTGTTGGCAATAAATTTTTTTATTGGAAAATCTAACTATTTACTTTTCAGTTGCAAGTCTATCTTTTTTAGTTGAAAATTACACTATTTGGTTGAAACCTAATACATATTGTTGAAAATTACTCAATTTTGTTAGGATGTATCCTTTTTGAATTAAAATTCAACTGTTTTGTTAAATTTTTTTTCAGGATTCAACTATCTTGTTGAGAATTCGTCTGTTTGATTGTTTTGTGCTGTTTTTTAATTTAAATTAAAATATTTTTCGGTACAAATATCAACTATTACAATTCTCGTTGAGAATTGATCTTATTTAGTGAAAAGTTCATTTCTTTGTAGAAAATTCAACAATTTTGTTAAAAAGTTATTTTTTAGTTTGAGATTCATTTTAGAAGAAAATTCATCTATTTGTTTGAAAATGTAACTAATTTGTTAAAAAAATATTTTTTTGTTGAAAATTTATTTTTCAACTAAAAATTTAACTATTGCAGTTGAAAATTCATCATTTTAGTTGGAAACTTATCTCTTTAATTAAAAATTTAACTATTTAGTTGAAAATTAGTTATTTTTTGGATGAACGTTAATTTTTTAATAAAATATTTAACTACTTAATTTTTGGTGAAAACGGTACCTTTTTTAATTGCAGATTCAACTACTTCGTTGAAAATTTATTCTTTTGGTTGAGAATTTAACTATTCAAATAGAAGTCGCAGATATTTGAAGTTTGGCGTTTATTTTGAATAAATCACAAATTTTGTCTTCAAAATTCTATAGTTTTTGACCTAATAATTGAGATATTTAAATTTTCTTATTTTGTCGATTTTAAAAAAAAACCCACACATATTTTGTACCCATTTTTAGGGATTCGTAGCCAAGGGCAGAAACCCTTACAATTTCGGTTAGCTGTCCATGAGGGAAAATGAGGGGGTTTTGAAAATTTATCTTTTTTGGTAGAGAATGGATTTTCTTTTTTCAAAATTCGCCCTTCAGGTTGAAAAATAATCTATTTTGTTGAAATTGCAAAATTTTTACTTAAAAAATTAGGAATTCGAAGCGTTAAAATTCAAAATTATTAGTATCTAAATTAATTTTATTTAAAAGAATTTATTCTCCTATTTTCAAGAGTAATATCCTTATTTCCCCTGTTTAGGAAATATTTGAAATTGGTATCATCAAAAGGAAAGTAATCTTTTTTATTTAAAAATTTATTTTTGTAGTTGTGGAAAATTGAAATCGTTTGAAAGGCAAGCTTTCCAAAAAAGAAGAAAATGGGATCAAAATTCTCGATTTTAGGTGTTTCAGGTGATTTTTCACATGTTAGGGAAAAAAGGGGATTAGGTTATAAAGGGGATGGACTGCGATCTCCAGGGTGTATTAAAACTCTAAAAGTTCTGAAATTGGTATGGAATAAAAAAAATCAGTTGATGACTAAATTACTTTCAGTGACTTCTGGAAAGATTAAGCGTGTGATAGAATTAGCAATCCAATTTGTTCAGAATACTAACGAAGCACAGCGTCAAAGAAAATTAATCAATCAGAGAGACGTAAAAAAAATTAATCAACCTCGTAATACGGTTTAGGCATTTCTGTCATTTGTCAATATTCGAATCTTCACTATTTTCATTTTCTGAAAGTGTCCCAATTTTTTATACAAAACTAAAATTTGTTTTTAATCTTTCATAAAATCGAGGAAAGTAAACTTTTTGATTAAAATATTAACAAACAATTTATGCCTCGTAAATTTTCTCTTTTTTCTATATTTGAAAAACTATGAAATTAAAAGCACATTACATGAAAAATAAATTTGAAGTAGCTTATGCAACTGTTTTCCATGTCATGCAATATTTATCGCAATCTCCTTATTCCGAAGAGATTTTAAAGTACCGAGGTAGCTTCAATCTTTATTCAATATTCCGAGACTTAGACTCAAGTATATAGCATTTTCTGGTTTTATTATGAACTGCTTACATCAATTTTTCAAATTTCTTTGAAAAAGATTTGAAAAAAGTAATACCTTTTTTACCTTTTTTACTTCCCCCCCCCCCCCGCAATTACCTAACATTCTTCGTATAATTTTTAAAAACATAATAGACGTTTTCTAAATAAAATTTTTTTTTCAAGATGAAGTGCTATATAAAAATAAATAAAACAATATTTTGATGTGACACTGAATGCTTTTCAAATATTTCTTTTGATCACACAAAAATTGAAATTACTTAAAAGAAAAGAAGTATTATCAGTTTTTTTTTGAACTTATATAAATTCTATAGTATTCAACAGAAAATAAAAAACGATTTTTGAATATTTCAGATGTATCAAAAAAGAATCTAGAAGATTTAAAAAAAAAAA
The DNA here is from genome assembly GCA_932195095.1 of Andricus curvator. Lineage (NCBI taxonomy): Eukaryota > Metazoa > Arthropoda > Insecta > Hymenoptera > Cynipidae > Andricus > Andricus curvator. Next base: position 308,513 of record CAKNYM010052641.1, on the reverse strand, counting down.
TTTATTTTACAGGATTTTACTAAATATCAGGAAGAATACGGGCTATTTTAAAAGATATTAAGGACCTTTACAATTTTGGAAGAAATAAAAAATATTTGATAAATTTTTGGAAATGTTTCCAAGTTTTAAAATATTTTGAATCTATTCAAAACATCTTAAATTCCAAAAAGTATTTTCAGCTGACTCAAGTTTTTTTTTCAATTTTAAAATATAATTCAAAATGTAAAAAATTGTCTTAAAATCTTCCAAAATTTCGTAGGAATTTCAAGAAAATTTGTTTATTTACTTCAGACCTTTCAAAATTCTTCTAAAGTTTTGGTTTGAAATCTTCAAAAAAAATCTGAATTTTTAAAAATCTTTTACAGTTCACAATTCTTTTCCAATCTCTTCAAATCTTCTAAATATTTTTTTCATTAACTCGATTTTTTTTTTAATCTTACCAAATTGAAACATTTTGCTTTAAAACCCTCTACTCTTTTTCGAAATTCAAGGAAATCTTTTAAAATGTTCTAAAATCTTTTTCAATTTTCTCCTGAAGTTCATTTTTCAAAATAAAAATCATTAAAAAATTTCCCACAAATCACAAGAAAATTCTTTTTTAAATCCTTTCAAAATTGTTAAATCTTCTAATATTTTTCAATTATTCAAATTTTTTGTGAATTTTTTTTTCGGCAAAATTAGAATAATTGTCTTTAAATCTTTCAGATTCTTCTTCGTCAATTTCAGGAATCTTTTGAAATGTTTTGAAATCTTTTTAAATATTCTCTTAAAATTAATTTTTCAAAATAAAAATTCATTTTAACTTTTCCTAGGAACCTAAAGAATTTCAGTTTCCTAAAGACCTAAAAAAAATTCTTTAGAAGGCAGTTGAATTTTCAAGCCAAGAAGACGAATTTTTTAGATTTTTTAGAAGGAGTTGAATCTTTAATCTAGAAGCATGAATTTTCAATTCGAAAAGGCGAATTTTCAACAAAACGTTTGAATTTTCGACTAAAACAGATGGCTTTTTAACTAAATAGTTGAACTTTTAAGAAAGAAATCAAATTTTCAACCAAAGATTTAAATATATAAGCTGAATTTTGAACTAACAACTATCAATTTTAACAGAAAAGGAAGTAATTAAATTTGTAGTTCAGAAAATTGATTTTTATTCAAAAAACGAATTTTCAAGAAAATAGTTGAATTTTCAACCAAAGAGATCTTCAATTTATAAAATGAATTTTTAACAAAGCAGTTCAACTTTTGACCAAGTAGTTGCATTTTTAATCAAGAAAATTAATTTTCTACCAAAAATGGAATATTTGGTTAAATTTTTAGTTCAAAAAATTAATTTTTCAAAAAAAACAACGAATTTTCAACAAAATCGTTGAATCCTCAACCAATAAAGTAAATGTTCAACAAAGCAATTGAACTTTAAATTAAGCAGTTGAATTTTCAATGAACAATTCAATTGTTGAATTTTCAAAGAAAAATGATCAAAGGACCCCGCACCAAATGTACAGAAAAAAGCCTTATGATAAAAAATTCTAAAAAAAATTTTTTCTTGTATTTTCGAACCTGCAAACTAAAAATTCGAAAGAAAAATGTCAGAAAGATGGACAGTTTTTAGACAAACACTTGTCCAAAGTTTCGATTTTTACATGTATTTTAATGGAAAAATGCTTATTTTAGCAAAATGTTTTTTTTCCTCAAAAACGCTATGATAGATTTGACTAAAACTTTTATATTTTGACGATCAGGCGTACCGAATCAAAAGATTCGTACCCACGATCTAGAAAGAATAACGATTCTTTGGGTATACAGCATGTTTTTGGGGGTGTTTTTGTACCCTAAACATCCAAGTAACATATGTAAATCATCATTTCTTAGTAACTAAAATCAATAGAGATTTTTATTAATCCTCTACGGCATGAAACGACTTTTCAATAAGTGGAGTAAGCGTACATAGCAAGAATATGTTTTGACTTTATTTTAGGGGATGTTTTACCATCCCTTAAACAATGAGTCTTAAGTTCCTAACGCATTAATCAATAACGAAAAATAATTTTATTTTTAAATGCATGAAAGCTGATATTTTAGGACAGAAAATAGTCGCGTACAACCCTAAAAACTTCCTAAAGCACTTTCAACCCCTTATCAGATATAAAATTCACCCAAACTACCCCTAAATATTTTTAAAATTCAACAAAAACAACCTAATTCAAAAATCCGCCCAATTTTTGCTGATAATAATTTCAATTGATGCCAAAGGGGCACACATAAAGTCCCAACCCTTCAGCACATGTAGAACTCACCCCAGCCATCCCCGTATATTTTAAAAGTTCAATAAAGTCACCCTAATTCAAAAATACGCCAGGTTTTTCTGATAATGTTTTCAGTTGATGCCAAATGGACAAAAAAGTGTCTCGATCCCTCAGCACATATAGAACTCACCCCAGCAACCCCTAAATATTTTTAAAATTCAATACAATCACCCTAATTTCAAAGTACACCAGGATTTTTCTGAAAATGTTTTCAGTTGATGCCAAATCTAAAATGCCAAAACTAAAATGATCATTTTCCATTAAAACACATGTAAAAATTGGACCTTTGATATTTGCGTATCTGGAAACTGTCCTTTCTTCTTACTTTTTTGAATTTATTGAATTTTTAAAATATAAAAAAATATTTAGACTTGGATGAGTTCCACATGTACTGAGGTGTTGAGACTTTTTGTGTGAACCGTTCGCATCAATTGAAAAAATTATCATCAAAATCCTGGATTATTTTGGAATTGGGCGGTTTATATTGAATTTTAAAAATATTTAGGGTGACTGGGGTGAGTTCTATACGTGCTGAGGTTTTGAAACATTTTTTTGCCCATTTGGCATCAACTGAAAACATTTTCAGAAAAATCTTGGTGTACTTTGAAATTAGGGTGATTGCATTGCATTTGAAAAATATTTAGGGGTGACTGGGGTGAGTTCTATACGTGCTGAGGGTTTGAAACTTTTTTTGCCCATTTGGCATCAACTGAAAATATTTTCAGAAAAGTATTGGTGTACTTTGAAATTAGGGCGATTGTATTGAATTTTAAAAATATTTAGGGGTTGCTGGGATGAGTTCTATATGTGCTGAAGAATTGAGACACTTTTTTCTCCCTTTGGCATCAACTGAAAACATTATCAGAAAAACCTGGCGTATTTTTGAATTAGGGTGACTTTATTGAACTTTTAAAATATTCGGGGGTGGCTGGGGTGAGTTCTACATGTGCTGAAGGGTTGGGACCTCATGTGTGCCCCTTTGGCATCAATTGAAATTATTATCAGCAAAAATTGGGCGGATTTTTGAATTAGGTTGGTTTTGTTGAATTTTAAAAATATTTAGGGGTAGTTTGGGTGAATTTTATATCTGATAAGGGGTTGAAAGTGCTTTAGGAAGTTTTTAGGGTTGTACGCGACTATTTTCTGTCCTAAAATATCAGCTTTCATGCATTTAAAAATAAAATTATTTTTCGTTATTGATTAATGCGTTAGGAACTTAAGACTCATTGTTTAAGGGATGGTAAAACATCCCCTAAAATAAAGTCAAAACATATTCTTGCTATGTACGCTTACTCCACTTATTGAAAAGTCGTTTCATGCCGTAGAAGATGAATAAAAGTCTCTATTTATTTTAGTTACTAAGAAATGATGATTTACATATGTTACTTGGATGTTCAGGGTACAAAAACACCCCCAAAAACATGCTGTATATCCAAAGAATCGTTAATATTTCTAGTTCGTGGGTATGAATCTTTTGATTTGGTACACCTGATCGTCAAAATATAAAAGTTTTAGTCAAATCTATCATAGCGTTTTTGAGGAAAAAAAACATTTTGCTAAAATAAGCATTTTTCCATTAAAATACATGTAAAAATCGAAACTTTGGACAAGTGTTTGTCTAAAAACTGTCCATCTTTCTGACATTTTTCTTTCGAATTTTTAGTTTGCAGGTTCGAAAATACAAGAAAAAATTTTTTTTAGAATTTTTTATCATAAGGCTTTTTTCTGTACATTTGGTGCGGGGTCCTTTCAACCAAAAATAAAATACTCAAATTTTTAGGTTAATATTTCATTTCTAGCAACAACAACTAAATCAACAGAATAGCTTCGTCTTAAATCAATCAAATGAATTGTTAGTAAATTAGTTCATCTTCCGACCAATTAGCAGAATTTTCAACGAAAAAAGATTAATTTTAAATAAAAAATGTGGTAGTTGAATTTTCAATGAAAAGTTTACTATTTAAATGTCTAACTAAAAATGAAAAATTTTCAGCTAAAAATGAATTAGTTTAATTTTTAGTTAAGAAAATCAAGTTTCAACTAAAAAAAAAGAATTTTCAACAAAATATTTAAATTTTCAACAAAATAGTATAGAAGTTTCAACCAAAAGAACCAAAAATATATTAGTATTTATGCTATTTATACTAAATATACAAGCTTTACAGAATATTTTTTCTGATCAGGATAAGCTTCTCTTACCCTGACCCGAATTGAAGAAACTAAACCAGTGAAATTTTCACTGGTTGAATCAGTATTTTGAATTATCACTGGTGAACCAGTAATTTTCTGATTTTACTGGGTGAAGCAGTGAATGAATCAACTAGAACAGTGTTACTAAATATACCAGTGAGTTCAAATGACAGATTCAACCAGTGATTTAGCAAAAGTTATGAATGATAAGTGTAACACCTAACCAGCTGACGGTCGAGAACGCATACGGCTAGATGACTACTCATACTGAGTAGTCAGTGAACCTTACTTAATAAACTAGTGACGGAATTCCACTGACTGAACCAGTGATCTAACTAAACCAGTGAAAGTTTCACTGGTTGAATAAGTATTTTCAATTATCACTGGTGAATCAGTAATTTTCGGACTTTGACTGGGTGAACCAGTGATTGAATTAACTGAAACAGTGTTACTGAATATACCAGTGAGGTCAAATAACAGATTCAACCAGTGATTTAGCAAAAGTGATGAACGATAAAACACCCAACCAGCTGACGGTCGACAACGCGTTTGGCTAGATGACTACTCACACTGAGTAGCCAGTGAATCTTACTCATTAAACTAGTGACGGAATTCCACTGACTGAACCTGTGAAATCTCACTGATTCTCAGTAACACACTTCTGGCTGTTTCAACTATTGAGATTCCACTGGAAATCAGTCAAATACTGATTTATTAAACAAACAAAAAATCTGAGAAATGTTCAGCCGCACCTTATACAAAATCTTGGAAAATAAGAAACACTTTATTATTGATAAATGCTGGGTGTATTTGTTCTATTGAATATACATGATTAGCAGAAGATATTACGAAGATTCACATTTTCAGAGAAAACACGAAATGAGGAATTTGAAATTATAAATAAGGGAATTGGGATGTTTGAAAAGCTTTAAGGTTACGGATGGGAGAAATGGTGCAATTTTCATTTGAAATTGAACATTTATAAATATCCTTAAGGAATTTATTTGTTTATTTCTGCCCTGCTAAAAATAATGGCGGGGTGTCGAGGTCTGTCCCATGGACGTGCCAGGACTTTGCTCGAGTCCTGTTCTCCTATTTCCACGTGCTTGTTGACGATGTTCGGGTGCTAGTTCTAACGTTGAATACATGATTGTTGTTGTTCCTTTAATTGTTATGAATATGCGGTCAACGACAGTTGAACGTGGGTTATTTGGATGGTATTCCTTGAATCTTTTACAGTTGATATACTTTTGGTTTTCTATCGTTAGGACAACTGACTTCGGAATATGTCCATTATGATTTCTAACCACTGTTCTCGGTTGGAGGAAATCAGAATTATATTTGTAAACAGTAGGAAAATTAAACGTGCGCATTAAAACTTCGTATCCTCGAAAAGGCTCACGTTTTACTTCTTCCGATTCTTCATCTTCCGATCCACTTTCTTCCGGTTCTTCCATCCATGGAGGATCCTGACCTTTATCGAGGATTTCACCAGCAAAAATAATGCCACTTTCCATTGTCACCTCAACAGTACCAACTACTTTTGGACCCCTCAATTCTGTAGAAAATAAACTGATATTTATTAAGTTCTTGTACATTGGTTACTTAAAAATTCAACCATTTTCATTAATCAAGAATTTCGCGAATTTGTAGCTCGAGTTATACTCGTAATATGACCTAGGAAAGTTATAGAAAAAATTTGAAATTGAGAGGAAACAATCCCTAAAATCTTATTTTACTTATCACTATTTCTATTCTTATACCATTTTCAGGTAGCCTCAGGCAGAAACCCTTATAGTTTCGGTCGGGTGTCCGTCATACTTTTTTCTAAAGAGAAGTGAGGATAAATGTGGGGTGGGAAATGAGGAAAAGTGAGGAGAAATTAGGGAAAATTATTAAAAGGGAAGTAGGCGAAGTGAGGGGAAATACGAGAACGGAAAGCAGAGGAAGTGAGGGGGGATGAGGGAAGGGAGATTAGTGGAAGAGAGAGAAAATGAGGGAAGGGAGAGTAGGGGAAGTAGTGGAAATGAGAAAGTGGAAGTAGGCCAACTGAGGGGAAATGAGGGAAGGCGAATAGGGGACATGTGGTTAAATGATGGGAGTGGAAGTAAGGGAAATAAAGGATATGGATATAGGGAAAATTAGGAGTAGAATCGTAGCAGAAGTGAGAAAAGAAGTAGAAGAAGTGATGGGAACTGACGTGAAGTGACAGGAAATCAGGAGAGGGGTAGTATGGGGAGAGAGAAAAAGGAAAGTAGGGGATGTAAGGCGAAATTATGTAAAGGAAAGCAGGGGAAGTGATTTTGGTGGAAGTAGGGGAAGTTAGGGGTGGTGAACTAGGGAATCGAGATCTACTGAGGGAAAGAAAGTAGGGGAAATTAGGGAGAGGACGTAGGAAAAGTGGTCGTAAGTGAGGTGAAGTACGGGAAATGATTAGAAAAGAGGGCGAGTAGTAGAGGAGAAGTGAGGGCTGGGGAATGGATAAAGAGGAAGGGAAATTTGGTGGTGAGCATACTGTGACTAATTTTTTATTTAATATAAACACTATTTCTCAAAATTGTGCAATATTTCGAAATATTACACTAATTTAAGGATTTTAACCGATTTTTAGAGATTTCGAAGATTAGTACATAATTTGAACGGATTTCAGGGATTTTTATGGATTTTTGAACATTTCAAGCGACTTTAAGTATTTTAAAAGATTTCACGGAATCTCAAAAAATTTCATGAAATTGCAACAAGTTTTAAGAGATTTCAAGGAATTTCCTGGCAGCTTAATCGTTTTCAAAGATTTCAAGATATTATGGACGACATACGTCGAATTGAAAGGAATTAACCCGATTTCAAAGGATTTCCGAATATTATGAAGAATTTTGAGGGATTTCGAGAAATTTTTATAGATTTTGAAAGATTTTAATGGATTCTTAAATATTTTAAGAAATTTCCACAAATTCGGAAAGGTTCTCAAGGATCTGAAAGATTTAATTTAATTTTGAAGGGATTTAAAAATATTTTAATTAACTAAAGTTAATTTGTTTTTCAATTTTTTATAAAAATTTCAAGAATTTGAACCGTTTTTTAGAGATTTTAATTGATACGTACGTATTTTGAATGTTTTTAAGGAATTTTTAAGGAATTTTTAAGATTTTGAGCGATTTTAATGATTTTAAAAGATTTCATGGAATCTCAAAGAATTTGAAGAAATTTCGAATTATTTAGAAAAAGATCACGGGATTTCAAAGGATCTTGAAGAAATTCAAAAGATTTTCAAGTATATTCACGGATTTTAGAGGATTTCGTCAAATTTCAGATGATTAAAAGAAAATTTCAATGGATTTTTGGATATCATTAAGGATTTTGAAGAGTTTTGACGAATTTGTATGGCTTTTAAAATATTTTTTAACATTTTAAAATATTTTAAGAGATTCGGAAAGATTCTCACGGATTTATAAGATTCTAATGATTTTTAAAGGGATTTAAAAGAAAAGTGGGTATCACGTGAATCTTGCGAAATATTTGACGGAATTTCAAGAGTTTTAATAGATTTTTAGACATTTTAAGGGATTTCCTCTGATTCTAAAAGTTTTTATAGGATTCTTAGGGGATTTTGAAGATATCAAGCGATCTCAAATGATTTCATGGTTTTCGAAAGATTTCACGAAATGGAGAAGAATTGTTTGGGAATTCCACAGTTTTTAAAAGATTTCACGGAATTTCCAGGTATTCTAATATTTTTTCAGGGATTTCCAAAGATTTCGAAGGATTTATAGGGAGCTCAATCGTTTGAAAAAGATTCCAAGATATTATTTTGAGACGAATTTTTCCAAGTATTTCCGAATATTAAAAAGGATTTTAGGGAGTTTCGAGGAATTTTCATGGCTTTCAAAATATTGTAATGCACTTCGGAATATTTCAAGGGATTTCCCAAGATTCGGAAAGATTACCAAGGATTTGAAAGTTTTCAATGAATTTTAGAAGGATTTCAAAGATTTGAAGAAATTTCGTAAATAATTCGAAATATTTAACGGAATTTCAGGGGTTTTAATCGATTTTTAGATAGTTTAAGGGATTTTCATGGATTTTCAAGTTTTTAATGGGATTCTGAGAGAATATTGAAGATTTATATTGAAGATTTTGAAGGATATCAAGCAATTTTAAGGGTTCCAAAGATTTCACGGAATTGAAAACAATTTTGAGGGATTTCCATAGTTTTTGAAGGATTCCAAGGGATTTTCAGGGATCTTAATATTTTTGAAGGGATTACAAAAGATTTGCAAAGGTTTCAAGGATTTTCCAAACATTTCACAAATATTAACAAATAATTCAATAAGATTTCAAATATTTCACAAAGATTTCCAAAGATTTCACAAAGATTTCAAAAATTTTGTAAAGATTTAAGGTAGATTTCAAAGATTGCACAAAGATTTTAATAATTTCCCAAAGATTTCGCAATAATTTTGAAGGTTTTGCAAAGATTTCTGATAGATTTCAAAGATTACACAAAGATTTCAATGATTTTTCACAGATTGCACAAATTTCTCAAATACTGTCAAATATTTCAAAAATATTTTAAATATTTCTCAAAGATTTCAGGAA
>CAKNYM010052641.1:241729-285588 GCA_932195095.1 Andricus curvator | reverse complement strand
AAAGTTGTTGAATTTTAAACCAAACAGTTGCATTTTTATCCAAGAAAGATGAAATTTTTCTTAGAACAGATGAATTTTCAATTTAAAAAAAAAACAACAAATTTTCAAAAAAATAGTTGAATTTTCATCCAGAAAAGATATCAGTTCTCTTTTCAACACCGAAATAATAAATTCAACCAAAAAGTAAATTTTCTTCAGAATAGTTGAATTTTCAACAAAACAGCCTAATTTTCAACCAGGTGAATTTTTAAATCAAAAAGACAAATTTTCAAAAAAAGAGTTGAATTTTCATCCAAAAGGATTTCAATACAATTTTGTTCAGAAAAATACAAATTTTAAACAAAAAGTAAATTTTCTAGGAAATAGTTGAATTTTCAACAATACAGTTGCATTTTTGTCCAAGAAAGATCCAATATTTCTACCAAAAGGAGATGAACTTTTAAATTAAAAAGACAAATTTTCAGAAAAAATATTGTTCATCCAAAAAATATTTCATTTGACTTATCAGCAACAAAATATGAATTGAGTTGAAATTTTAACCCAAAAAGATGAATTTTTAACAAGGCAGTTGAATTTGAAAAAAAATGATGTCTTTTTAAGAAAATTGTTACATTTTCAACCAAATAATAAAATTTATAACTGAAAAGTTAATCTTCAGGAGAAAGTTTTTGCAAATTTGCAAAAATTATATACATGAGTGAAGGACATGTTGAAAATTTAAGAAGTTTCTTAAAAAGACATCATTTTTTTTGCAAATTCAACTGTTTTGTTAAAAATTTGTCTTTTTGGGTTAAAATTTCAACTCTTTTCGTATAATATGAACCCTTTTTTTTAAATTTATATTCAGTTGCTGATAAGTCAACTGGAATCTTTTTTGGAAGAAAAATATTTTTTTCTGAAAATTTGTCATTTTAATTTAAAACTTCATCTTTTTTAGTAGCGAAATTTAATATTTTGGTGATGAAAAGAGAACTGAAATCTTTTCTGGGTGAAATTTTTTTTTTCTTCAAATTAAAAATTCATCTGTTTTGAGAGAAATTTCGTCTTTCTTGGATAAAAATGCAACTGTTTGATTGAAAATAAAACTATTTTGTTAAAAATTCATACTTCTGGTTGAAAATTCCACTGTTTTGTTGAAAATTTAACTATTTCGTAGAAAATTTACTTTTTGTTTGAAATTTATATTTGTGATTCATGTGTTTTAGTACAAATTTCATCATTCTTGGATAAAAATTCAATTACTTGGTAGAGAATTTAACTATTTAGTTAAAAATTCATCTATTTTGGTTAAAAAATGTTGTCTTTTTGGATGAAAAATTCAATTTTGTTCGTAGAAACTTCTTTTTTTCAAAAAATTTATATTTTTATCTTGAAAAGTCAAATGGAATCTTTTCTGGATGAAAATTAAACTATTTTTTTTAAATTTGTTTTTTTTTTTTTTTAATAAAAATTTATCTGTTTTAAAAGAAATTCCATCTTTTTTTGGATAAAAATGCAACTATTGTGTAGAGAATTGAAAATTAAATTTTTTTTGTAGAAACTTATTTCTTGGTTAAAAATTCATATTTTGATCGTGAAAAGTCAACTTAAATCTTTTTTAACAGAAATTTTTTTTTCAATTTATCTTTTTGATTTGTAAATTCACCCGCTTTGGTAGAAACTATTTTGTTTGAAAGATTTGGTTGAATCACTTTGTTGAGCAATCACTTTTTTGTTTTGTGAGGAGTTATATTTTTCGTTGAAAATTCATCTCTTTGGTTAAAAGTTTAACTATTTTGTTGAAAATTAATTTTTTTAGGTTGAAAATTCAACTACTTGGGTAAAAGTTAAACTACATTGTTAACAATTTATTCTGTTTAGTGGAAAAGTCTTTTTTTTTTGGTTTAAAATTAATATTTTAACTGAAAATGTAACTTTTCCATTTTTTTAAGATTGATTTTTTTTAGTTAAAAATTTTCCTTTTTTGGTAAATCTGATCAATATGAATTGAAAAAATATGTTTTATGTTGATCTCAAATTTTTTTTCGTTAAATTTCAAGTAGAATTATTCTAACTTTTTTATTTTCACACATATATTAAATAAAAATGGAAACGATGATAAATTGATAGAAAAATTCCATACAAGATAAAAGGTGATTGTTAAACATTTTTACCTTTATTGAAGTAATTAGAAGGCATTTTTGTAATACTCATAAATAGACTATGTCAGCAGCACCAAGGTAACGCTCTTAGGAGTTGTTTTTCTTCAAAACGGTGAAATTCGAATTATTTACAGACTTAGTCTATTTGATCATTACATTTCAACTAATTTCAATTAACCTCAATTTAGTCAATTTATTTCTTAATGTATTCTTAAAATTTATATTCATTATATTTATATTAAATATTATGCAGGAAATTTAAATTAAATTAAATTTTAATTCAAAGAAAATAGTAGATAATCATAAAGGGAATAAAATGAGCATTTGTTAATTAAAGATGAATGAAAATTACATTTGTCTTAAATGGGAAGAGAAACTTTGAATAAGCTCAAAGGGTTTCAAATTAAAAAAATATTTCCAGGAACACCATGGTGATCCAAGTTCAATTTTCGATAAACTATATTTCAATTTAGGTGAAAAGTTTTTTTTTAAGAACATGATATTTTCAAAAGTATTTTCAAGTCTCAAAATCAAAATTTTCAAATTTCAAATTAATATGAATATGCTTTGAATATGCTCAAAGGGTTTCAAATTTAAAAACTATTTCCAGGAACACCATGGTGATCCAAGTTTCTAATTTTTCATTAACTGTTTCAATTTTCGATAAACTATACTTCAATTTATGTGGAAAGTTTTTTTTTTAATAACAAAATATTTTCAAAAGTATTTTCAATTCTCAAAATAAAAATTTTTAAATTTCAAATTAAGAAAAAATCTCTTCCAATGACTAGGTGAAAACAACAGCTTTCGGATGGTACAACTTTTTAGGAGGAATTTTAATTCTATTTATTTAATTTATTTGATAAATATGACGAATCTCATCAAAGATGATGTAGGCATAATGGTATGGGAAAATTTCGTTTTTGTCAAATCACAATTTATATAGTGGGTAAGATATAAAATTGTTTGTCTTCTCTCACGTTTCAGACGCGTGAAGAAGAATAAATAGGTATGTATGTCAGCGGAAATGATTCTTGTATTCAAGGGCACAAAGCTTAAACCCGAACTTCACATTTTTTAGTTTTAATTTTTAATGAGTTTTAATTTCAATTTCACTTCTAAACAAAAAACGAAGTGCCTCGTGAAAAACAAAAAAGTTGAAATTTAAACCAAACTGATGATTTTTTTAGAAGGTTGCTGAATTTTCGACTGAAAACAAAATAATTTTCAACCAAAGAGTTGAATTTTAACGAGACAGGTGAATTTTTAACCAAGAAGAATAATATTCTACGAAAAAAGTTAAATTTTCGAAAAAATACATGAATGTTCGACCATATTGTTGAATTTTCAATTAAGAAATATCAATTTTCCACCATGAATACAATAGTTACATTTTAGATTATAAAAGTTTAATTTGAACAAAAATAGCATTTTCAACAAAATAATTCATTTTTCTACAAAGGAATATATTTAAATTTTCATTTGAAAAAAAATTATTTTTAACAAAAAAAAAAAAGAACAAATTTTCAACGAAAGAGTAAAATTTTCAACAGAATAGTTAAATTTTCAACAAAATATTTAATTTTTAATCAGAAAAAATAACACATTTTTAACCAAAAAGTTAAAATTAAATTGAACTGATGAATTTTTGTTAAAGAAGATTGTGAAACTTTCAAGTACAAAAGATCAATATTCAACCAAAAAAGGAATAGACAAATTTTCAGTTGAAAAATGAGTTTTGAATAATAAAGTTATATTTCCAACCAGAAAGGTGCATTTTTAACCGAGAAGAATAATATTCTACCAAAAAAGTCGAATTTTCAACAAAAAAGTTGAATTTTTAACAAAACTGATGGTTTTTCAGAAGGTTGCTAAATTTTCAACTATAAAAATTAATTTCAAACCAAAAAGTTGAATTTTCAACCAGAAAGGTGAATTTTTCACCAAGAAGAAGAATATTCTACCAAAAAAGTCGAATTTTCAACAAAATACATGAATTTTCAACTAAGAAAGACCAATTTTCCACCAGAAATAAAACTGTTCCATTTTAGATTAGAAAAGTTTAATTTGAACGAAAAAAAGCATTTTCAACAAAATACTTCAATTTTCTACAAAGAAAATTAATTTTTAACCAAAATATTTAATTTTTAACCGAGCAGATGAATTTCAGGAGGAATTTTTGACCAAAAGTGTAATATTCAAATTTTCATTTACAAAAATTGATTTTTAACAAAAAAAAAAGGAACAAATTTTTAACGAAAGAGTAAAATTTTCAACAAAATAGTTAATTTTTAATCAGAAAAAAAAACAAATTTTTAAGATAAATTTTCAGGTAAAAAATGAGATTTGAATAATAAAGTTAAATTTCCAACCAGAAAGGTGAATTTTTAACCGAGAAGAATAATATTCTATAAAAAAAGTCGAATTTTCAACAAAAAAGTTGAGTTTTCAATAGAACTGATGATTTTTTCAGAAGGCTGCTGAATTTTCAACTAAAAAAATTAATTTTCAACCAAAATATTAAATTTTTAACCGAACAGATATGAATTTCAGGAGCAATTTTTGACCAAAAGTGTAGTATTTAAATTTTCATTTGAAAAAATAGATTTTTAACCAAAAAAAAGAACAAATTTTCAACGAAAGAGTGAAATTCTCAACAATATAGTTAAATTTTCAACAAAATATTTAATTTTTAATCAGAAAAAATAACAAATTTTTTAACCAAAAAGTTAATTTTAAATTGAACTAATGAATTTTTGTTCAAGAAGATTGTTCAACAATCAAGTACACAAGATCAATATTCAACCAAAAATGAAATTGATAAATTTTCAGTTAAAAAACGAGTTTTCAATAATAAAGTTGAATTTTCAACTAGAAAGGTGAATTTTTTCAACTAGAAGAATAATATTCGATCAAAAAAGTCGAATTTTCAACAAAAAAGTTAAATTTTTAACAAAACTGATGATTTTTTCAGAAGTTTGCTGAATTTTCAACTAAAAAGATTAATTTTCAAGCAAAAGTTGAATTTTCAACCAGAAACGTGAATTTTTAACCATGAAGAATAATATTCTACCAAAAAGTCGAATTTTCAACAAAAAAGTTGAATTTTCAACCAAACTGATGATTTTCTTCGAAGGGTTGCTGAATTTTCATCTAGAAAAATTAATTTTGAACCAAAAAGCTGAATTTTCAAACATAAAGGTGAATTTTTAACCTAGAAGAATGATATTCTACCAAAAAAGAAGAATTTTCAACAAAATACATAAATTTTCGACCAAATCATTGAATTTTCAACTAAGAAAGACCAATTTTCCACCATGAATAAAACTGTTACATTTTAGATAAGAAAAGTTAAATTTGAACAAAAAAAGCATTTTCAACGAAATACTTTAATTTTCTACAAAGAAAATTAATTTTCAACCAAATATTAAATTTTTAACCGAACAGATGAATTTCAGGAGAAATTTTTGACCAAAAGTGTAGTATATAAATTTTCATTTAAAAAAAAATAGATTTTTAACCAAAAAAAAAGAACAAATTTTCAACGAAAGAGTGAAATTTTCAACAGAATAGTTCAATTTTCAACAAAATATTTAATTTTTAATCAGAAAAAATAACCAATTTTTAACCAAAAAGTTAATTTTAAATTGAACTGATGAATTTTTGTTCAAGAAGATTGTTAAACAATCAATTCACAAGATCAATATTCAACTAAAAATGAAATTGATAAATTTTTAGTTAAAAACGAGTTTTCAATAATAAAGTTAAATTTTCAACCAGAAAAGTTAATTTTCAACCGACAAGAATAATATTCTATCAAAAATGTCGAATTTTCAACAAAAAAGTTGAATTTTTAACAAAACTGATGATTTTTTCAGATGTTTGCTGAATTTTCAACTAAAAAGATTAATTTTCAAGCAAAAGTTGAATTTTCAACCAGAAAGGTGAATTTTTAACCAAGAAGAATAATATTCTACCAAAAAGTCGAATTTTCAACAAAAAAGTTGAATTTTCAACCAAACTGATGATTTTCTCAGAAGGGTTGCCGAATTTTCATCTAGAAAAATTAATTTTCAACGAAAAAGCTGAATTTTCAAAAAAAAATGAAAATACATAAAAAAATACATAAATTTTCGACCAAATCATTGAATTTTCAACTAAGAAAGACCCATTTTCCACCATGAATGAAACTGTTACATTTTAGATAAGAAAAGTTTAATTTGAACAAAAAAAGCATTTTCAACAAAATACTTCAATTTTCTACAAAGGAAATTAATTTTCAACCAAAATATTTAATTTTTAACCGAGAAGATGAATTTCAGGAGGCATTTTTGACCAAAAGTGTAATATTTGAATTTGCATTTAAAAAAATGATTTTTAACAAGAAGAAAAACAAATTTTCAACATAAAAGTAAAATTTTCAACAAAATAGTTAAATTTTTAATCATAAAAAATAACAAATTTTTTACCAAAAAGTTAAATTTAAATTGAAAGGATGAATTTTTTTCAAGAAGATTGTTAAACTTTTAAGTACAAAAGATCAATATTCAACCAAAAATGGAATAGATAAATTTTCAGTTAAAAAATGAGTTTTCAATAATAAAGTTAAATTTTCAACGAGAAAGGTGAATTTTTAACCAAGAAGAATAATATTCTACCATAAAGTCGAATTTTCAAAAAAAAGTTGAATTTTCAACAAAACCAATGATTTTCTAAGAAGGGTTGCTGAATTTTCATTTAGAAAAATTAATTTTCGACCAAATTGTTGAATTTTCTACCATGAATATAAACTGTTACATTTTAGATTAGAAAATTTTAATTTGAACAAAAAAAGCATTTTCAACAAAACACTTCAATTTTCGACAAAGCAAATTGATTGTCAACCAAAATATTAAATTTTCAACCGAACAGATGAATTTCAGGAGGAATTTTTGACTAAAAGTGTAATTTTGAAATTTTCATTTGGAAAAAATGATTTTTAACAAAAAGAACAACTTTGCAACGAAGAAGTAAATATCGTTAAACTGTCAAGTACAAAACATAAATATTCAAACAAAAACGGGAATAGATAAATTTTTAGTTAAAAAATGAGTTTTTAATAATAAAATAAATTTTCAACCAAAAAATTGAATTTTTGACCAAAGAGATGAATTTCCAAAGAAATTTTCAACTAAAAATGTAATATATAAGTTTTCCCTTTGAAAAAATTAATTTTAAACAAGAAAAAACGAATTTTCAACAAAATAGTTAATTTTTCAAACAAGAAGTTGAATTTTCAACCGAACTGATGAATTCTCATCCCAGAAGATAGTTGAATTTTTTAAAACCAAAAGAACGGTTTCCAACTAAAAATGGAATTAATACATTTTCAGTTTAAAAAAAAAAACGAATCTTCAACAAAAATTTGAGCCTTCAACTAGAAATGAATTTTCAGCCAAGAAGAATTTTGTTCCACCAAAATAGTCGAACTATCAACAAAATACTTGAATTTTCAACCAAATTTTTGAATGTTTAACTGTGAAAGATAATTTTTTCACCAGGATTCAAATTGTCACATTTTGAATTTAAAAAGTTAAATTTTAAGAACATAAAAAGAATTTTCGAAAAAACAAATAAATTTCCGCTAGATGAAATAAATTTATAACCAAAAAATTAAATTTTTAATCAAACAGATTGATTTCCAGAGAAATTTTCAACAAAAAATGTAATATTCAAATTTCCTGTTGAAGAAAACTAATTTAAAACAAGGAAAACAAGAACTTTCAACAGAGTAGTCAAATTTGGAACCAGACAGATGAATTTTCAACTAAAAAAGATACATTTTTGACGAAAAATGGAATAGGTCAATTTTCATTTTGAAAATTAATTTTCAACAGAAAGAAACGAATTTTGAACAAACTAATTAAATTTTCAAACACAAAGATGAATTTTCAACCGAGAATATTAATTCTCTACTAAATAAGGCGAATTTTCAAGAAAATTTCTAAATTTTCAAGTAAAAAATATACATTGCCAACAAAAACTGAAAGAGTCAAATTGTCAGTTTAAAAAAAATTAATATTCAACCACAAAGATGAATTTTTAACAGAAAGGATGAATTTTCAACCAAAAAGATTAATTTTCAACCAAGAAGATTAATTTCCTACCAAAAAATTCGAATTTTCAATAAGATAATTGAATTTTCAACCAAAGTGATTTTCTATAAACTATTTATATTGCTGTGCTATTTTGCGATATGGCAAACTATGTTTTAATTATAAATTTTCAAAACTTGCAGTACTGTATTCAACCAAGAATATTAATCTTTTAACAAAAAAGGCGAATTTTTAACAATTGTTACATTTCAGATTTATAAACTTAAATTTTAACAACAAAATAATGTTTGAAGAAATAATTGAATTTTCAAAAAAGAAAATAAATTGTTAACCAAACAGATGAATCTTCAACTGAAAAGATACGTTTTCAACCCAAAATGGTATATTGCAATTTAAAATTTAAAAATTGATTTTTAACATAAAGAAAAGAATTCCAAATAAAATAGTAAAATTTTGAACCAAAAAGATGAATTTTCAACTAAAAAAGATACATTTTTCACCAAAAATGGAATACGTGAATTTTTATTTTGAAAATCAATTCACAACAGAAAGAAACGAAATTTTAACTAAATAATTACATTTTCAAACACAAAGATGAATTTTCAACCAAGAAGATTAATTTTCTACCAAAAAGTTCAAAAACTATGTTTTAATTATAAATTTTCGAAAGTTTCAGTTCTGTATTCTCTCCAGCTTTGAGCACGTTTAAACCACCAAGGTAACTTCAGTTCTTGTGAAACCACACCATACAATTTACTTTGATCATTTTCCTTCCGTTGTTTTGAAAATTGAGTTAAAGTATGATTAGTAATTTAGAAACTGCAGTATATTGAGTTTTTTAACAAAAAAAAATCAACAAAATTCTTGTTGGTTCAACCATAGTATATAGTTATTATATGGATAACAAAAGTTGCCGTGGAAACCAACAAAAATGTGTAGTTAATTAAATTCTGTAGACTGTTTTGTTACAATTTCAACTTTTTTAGTCGAATTCAGGTTTTTTAGACATAAAATTAATTTTTTTGGGAAATATCAGCTATTACATTTTTCGTTGAAAATTCAGCTTTTGTAGGTACAACCTCAATTATTTGCTTATAAATCAACTTTTCTGTTGAAACTTTGATTCAACATATCTGAAATCTTCAGAAATAGTGTTCAATTTTTTAAAGAATTTCAGAAAAATTGTAGTTATGTAGCATCAAAAAAATAAACAAAAAAACTTTGAAGTAAATAGTTATTTGAAATTTTTATTCAATATCAACAATTATTTTTCCTGAAATCGAAAAACTACACTTGCGAGTAGCATGCGATTGATAATGCTAATGAATACAAAAAGAATTTATTGATTTTTTGAAAAAACTATTTTTTAATTGTAGGACAAGAATTTAATGATTTTGTGTCAATAGTGGGATTTTTTTAGTATGGTTAGAAATTCCTGAAGTTTCATAAAAAATATTAGGGAATTAATCCTCCGAATCTCAACATTATCATAAAAGCGCCACTTCAAGAATGGTCATACCCGCCTTAGAATATATTTTTCATAACGGAAAAAATTTGAGTCTCACATGATCTGATTTGTTTATAAATCTGAAAAAATAGGGGATTATTTTCTCATCAAAAGAAAGAAATTTTCGATTCAAAGTTTTTTGAAAAACTAAAAAAGAAAAAGGATTTCATGGGCCACCGTAATGCACATTCCGAGATAGTTAAGTGAAATCTTATTATCTAGAGTTCTAACGATAAGCATCACCAATTATTCCTAATTAACGAGCTCTCGCCAAATTCCGCATTGTTTCCACTAAAATTTACCTACTCATTCTTATTTGTTTCCTGGAAGCAGAATATAATTCCACGCAGTATAACGAGTGATCCTTCTCTCAAAAGCTAGTTGAAAGAGCATTACTAATCCAGAGACAACTGCTTTATCCTTTATACGGATTTGTGCTTTATAACGATCCACTCCTGACTCCTTTCATACGCAGCATTAGAGTCTTCTCATATACAAAATAAAAGCGTCATTTCTGCTTCCATAAAATTTGAGATTCCGCCGATCAGCACATACTGGATGCAGGTACTCTGGCAATTTTATTTTATGTCTCTAATTTTATCACCCACTGGCAGTCATATCTTCTTTTTATTTCGGACCGATTTTAGTAGATGGCTGGATAGCTTTAGAGTGCTGTGAAAACTCTCCTAAAGGAAAATGTTGAGTCACGAAGATGGCTTGGAGTGGTCCTTCCAGGAAAGAGAATTTTATTTCAAGTTTGAGAATAGTATTATAGAATATCATAATCTTAAAGAGAAATGCGGTGATAAATTGAAGAACACTTTTCTAAAACGTCTTATGTCCAAGAAATACCATTTTCCACAAGGCTACGTGAAAAAGGGGATCTACTAAACCGGACGGCTAGTCAAACTCATGAAAAATATTTGAATACTCATCCCAAAATTTGGGATGCTCTAAAAAAAATAAATATCTACAATTTAAAAAACCTTCACCATCTCGGAGAGACCAAATAAAACAAGTGCTAACTCGTGAACATCAGCAACTTTAACCCTGTAGCACGTTTTAATTTGGTCCTTCCGAGTTAGCACCTTTCATTGGGTCTTCACGAGTTAGCACCATCTCATTTGGTCTCTCCGAGATAGAACCTTGTCATTTGAACACGTCGAAACAAACAATTCTAATCCAAGCAATTTTTTGTTCTAAAGGACACTTAGGTTTTTCCTTTCCAATTCGTATGAATCAACATTGGTTTCAAATCATTACAAGGATTGAACGTGTTTTGAGAGTCTGCTTCTGTTCTATCCTCAACCTCTTGGAGAAACATTGATGATCAAGTAAGCTTCAAAGCCGTATAAGGCGCCAAATTGTGGCGTCACGGGCAGAGACGAACTATTTCACTGGGGATATAGGATTCCCATTGATCAAGCGGTTCACTTAGTTGAATTCGGAACATCGTCTTTGCATAGGGGTATTGTCTGACCAATCCTGAGCGTCATACGACAACTATAGATACCCGGGTTGAATGACAAATGTACTAATCGGCCTTCGCTCGGTATGTGTGTAGACAGTATGGTAAGCCCTTCTCTACTTACTCCTCCATTATCACTAAGCGCACGTCCTCTGATTGATGTTTTCATTTGGTTCAATCTCAGTAAAACGATCATGCTAATTATATAGTTATTGCCATAGAGAGATTGTTGAATGATTGATGCACCTTCGCAAAACACACGCACCTGATGTACTAAATCACGTCATGAATAGCCGATCAATGATTTATTGATAAATTACTATTAGCATGACACATCGCAACATACAATTAAAGATCACTTTTTCAAACCGTCTTATATCCATTGATCAATCCATGGCTCTTTTTAGGCATCTTTTCTTAATTTTGTAATGCATCTGTCTATCAATTTTTAAGTTTCGAGTCCATGTCCTAACTTAATTGGTGATTTTATTTCTTATCTTTCTTCGTTAAAAATCGTAAGAAAATTACAAAGTGACACTATTTTTGATCTATGAAGTGTGTCCGAGCGCAGAGAGTTAAATATCTACAGTTTGTATTTTGTTTGTATTTATTCAAACTTACGCCGAGCAGCTGAAATCAATTACAAGGAGCCTTGCTTCAATACTCTACAGTTCACAGAAACCCAATTAAGTAGCTTATATCTCGTTAATAACAATTTTATTTTCAGCTTATAAGCTCCATCACAATTATTTCCTGCAAGGCAATATAAAGCTTTTGGTTTTGTTTTTAAATAGACTACTCTTTATAGTATAAATGTCAATATTCTTGTCTTCAGTTTATAATTAAAATTGGTTGATTATCGAGCACGTCCTATAAATCGTTGAAACAAGTAACGTATTGTTATTGATAGGTGGTATGTTTAATACTTGGCGCTATCAGGAGTTAACGGAACCTTTTTTGTATTCTTGCTAATCTCTTTAATTGGTCTCTATGATTTGGTAGCCAAATAAAGACGCCATATTCCAATTTCGATCAAAATAAAACTGTGAATAACATTATCATCGCCTCCTTATTGTGAAAGGTTTCACATTGTCCAGTTATGAGTCCTCGCGTTTTAGTGGTTGTTTTCACAACTTTGTCCACATGTTGTCAAAATTTAAGATCTATACAACACTATACAATTCCGCTCATGGTCAGTGAATGTTTTCAAATCCAGAAGTTACAGGACGTCGCTATAAAAAAGTTTTTATAGCCTCCCATCTCTTACAACATCTGAGACAGGTTTATGCTCACATAACGATTTTCGGGATAGATCATTCTGGCAAGATGCAATCTGAGTAATAAATTCTTCATGGTATGTGCAGTTTAGGTTGCCTGGCTCCTCAATGATATATTATGTCGTTCAATTTCCGCAGTAACTGGACATAGGTTGTCGAAACACGAAGTCAGGGCAGTAGTGGGTCAATCAACGGTAACATCTCCATCATGTGAAAGTTTCACGATGAATTAGATCGTGGTTACATCGTTCTGATGCGAGGGTTGAGTTGGTGAGAATGCACACGAAGTATTCAGACAACCAGAAACAAATGGATTTGGTTAACCGTTACAGACATCCCTTGTCTGTGTGTATGCACACGTGATGTTGATTTCCCGCAGTGCGTTTGCTTAGGCGAAAACGCCCGGATAACTGGACAGACATAAATGTGGCTGTTTCATCTAAAATGTCAATACCAACAGTTAGAAGTAGTTTAAGCACGGAAATGAAAACAAAATTTTCATACACAATCTGAAGTAATTAGGTAATTAAGCAATTAAGAACCGCTTTTGGAAGCTTAATGAAGGAGCTTCAAAGATAAAAACTTCAAGCTGATAGAGCAATCTACTTAATTACTGAGATATTCTTTGAATCGAACTTGAGATAACTATGGTGAGTTATGGGCTATCCATAAATTAGATGACAACATTTTTTGGGGGTTAGGGGATAAATGGATACTGTTATCTAATACTTGATCAAATCATCCCTATGGGAAACCCATGTTTAAAAAATGATAGGACAAAGCAGACTGCATACTCTCCCCTCCTTCCCCCTCTTTTTTTAATCCTTGAAAAAAAATCCTCTTTTTCCCTTGTTTTCAAGGAACCTAATCTTTTTCCACTTCTTTCTCGATTGTCTTCTTAAATGTGAACTGATTTAATAGAACTCCATAATAAAAGCTATCTCTTTTTGGTTGAAAAGTCTACAAACATATTTTTGGTACAGAATCAATCTTTTTTGTTCCAAAATTCATCTGATTGGTTACAAATTTAATTATTTTGTTCAAAAACTGTTTTATGAAACCTTTGTACTTCTGGATTGAAAATTCATTTTTTTAAATTGAAAATTCATCTTTCTAAAATCAACTATTAGATGGAAATTGCAACTACTTAATTTTTTCTATCGCTAATATTGGTATTCAAGCTTTGAGTATAGACGGGTGGTCTCACAGACCACACCATGGTTCTGATATGTGGGTCCCTCATACCTCTGGTTAAAAATTTCACAATTTTGTTGAAAATTTAATTATTTCACTGAAGCTTCAACAATTTTGTTAAAAAGTCATCATTCATAGTCAAAAATTCAACTCTTTTACTAAACATTCGCCTTTATGAATAGAAAATTTGTTCTTTTGGATTGAAAATTCATCTTTCTTGTTTTAAAATGAACTTTTTTGTTTAAAATTGCAACTACTCAATTTTTTGTGTCGCTAATATTGGTCTTCAAGCTTTAAGTATGGACACGTGGTCTCACAGACCACAACCATGGTTCTGATATGTGGGTCCCTCATACCTCTGGTTAAAAATTTCACAACTTAGTTTAAAAAAATTTAATTATTTTACGGAAACTTCAACTATTTTGTTAAAAAGTCATCATTTATAGTCAAAAATTCAACTGTTTACCTAAACATTCCCCTTTCTGAATAGTAAATTTGTTCTTTTGGATTGCAAATTCATCTTTCTTGGTTTGAAATGAACTTTTTTGTTTAAAATTGCAACTACTCAGTTTTTTGTATCGCTAATATTGGTCTTCGAGCTTTAAGTATGGACGGGTGGTCTTACAGACCACACCATGGTTCTCATATGTGGGTCCCTCATCCCTCTGGTTGAAAATTTCCCAATTATCTTAAGAATTTAATTATTTCACTGAAACTTCAGCTATTTTGTTAAAAAGTCATCATTTATGGTCAAAAATTCAACTGTTATACTAAATATTCGCCTTTCTGAATAGAAAATTTGTTCTTTTGGATTGACAATACATCTTTCTTGTTTGAAAATGAACTTTTTTGTTTAAAATTGCAACTACTTAATTTTTTGTATCGCTAATATTGGTCTTCCAGCTTTAAATAAACACGGGTGGTCTCACAGACCACACCATGATCCTAATATGTGGGTCCTACTTGCCTCTGGTTAAAAATTTTATAATTTTGTCAAAAAGTGATCATTTATAGTCAAAAATTAAACTGTTTTACTAAACATTCGCCTTTCTGAATAGAAAATTTGTTCTTGCGGATTGAAAATTCAAAATGCAACTGTTTTTGGTTGAAATTTGATCTTTTTTTGGTAAAAATTCAATCGTTCAATTAAAATTTCAACTATATTGTTAAAAATTCAATTTTTTTTTTTAAAGTTTAATTTTCTTGTTGATAATTCAAGTACTTTTAAAAAAAAAGGATAAAAAATTCATCGTGATTGAAAATGAACTTGTTTGTTGTATGGAAATTCAACAATTTGGTTCAAAAATGCAACTATTTTTGGTTGAAGTTTAATTTTTTTGTTTTAAAATTTGACCATTCAGTTGAAAATTAAAATATTTGTCCTAAAAATTTAACTAGTTGGCTAAAAGTTAATCACATTATTGATAATTTAACTATTTTATTAAAAAGTCATCTTTTTCGATCCAAAATTCAGCTCTAGAAAATTAAACTATTTGGTTAAAAATTCCACTATTTCAAAAAATTAAATTATTTGGTTGAAACTTGGATAGAAAATTCGTCCATCTGAATTGAAAATTCATCTTTCTTGGTTGAACAGACATTTTTTTGTTAAAAATTCAATTTGTCTTTTAGCTTGAAAATTCAATTATTTTGTTCGAAACGCAGCAGTTTTTGGTAGAAGTTTAATTTTTTTTCGTGAAAATTTAATCCTTTAATTGAAAATTCAACTATTTAATCAAAAATTTTACAAATTTTAAGAAAATTTAATTTTGTTGTTGATAATTCAACTATTTTGAGAAAAAAAAAACTTTTTCAGTCAAAAAATCTACTGTTATGTTGAACGTCTTTTTGTCGTCTTTTTGGATCTAAAATTCGTCCTGTTGGATAGAAACTTTATCTTGATTGAAAATGAACCTTTTTGTTGAAAATTTAACTTTTTACTTAAAAATGCGACTGATTTTGGCTGGAGTTTATTATTATTATTATTATTTTTTGAAATTTGACCACTTGGTTGAAAATTCAACTGTTTGGCTGAAAATTCACGTAATTTGCTAAAAATTAATTTATTTTTATTTAATTTCAACTTTTTTATTAAAAAGTTGTCTCTTTCTTAAGAATCTAATTTTTGAGTAGAAAATTAATCTGTCTGCGTTGAAGATTTAGTAGACATTTTTTTTAAATTATTGTTTATTTTTTAAAATGAAAATTCAAGTATTTTATTTTTGGTAAAAAATTTCACTATTTAAAAAAATTAAATTATTTGATTGAAACTTAGATACAAAATTCGTCGTTCTGGATTAAAAATTCATCTTTCTTGGCTGAAAATAAATTTCTTTCTCACAAATTCAGTTCGTCTTTTTAGCTTGAAAATTCAATTATATTTGTCCAAACGCAACCGTTCTTGGTTGAAGTTCAATTTTTTTCGTGATAATTTAATCCTTTATTTGAAAATTCAACTATTTGATCAACATTTTTTAAAATTTTAAGAAAATTCAATTTTGTTGTTGATGATTCAACTATTTTGAGAAAAAAAACTTTTTTGGACAAAAAATCAACTGTTATGTTGAACTAACGTTCGTCTTTTTGGATCTAAAATTCTTCCTGTTGGATGGAAACTTTATCTTGATTGAAAATGAACTTTTTTGTTGAAAATTCAACTTTTTGCTTTAAAATGCGACTGATTTTGGTTGGAGTTTATTATTATTTTTTTTTTTTAAATTTGACCACTTGGTTGAAAATTCAACTGTCTGGTTAAAAATTTATCTAATTTGCTAAAAATTTATTTATTTTCATTCAATTTCAACTTTTTTATTAAAAAGTCATCTTTTTGTTCACAATCTAATTTCTCCGTAGAAAATTAAATTGTCTCCGTTGAGGATTTGGTAGGAAACTTTAAAAAAAATTAATATTAATTTTTTTTAAATGAAACTCATCTATTTCATTTTTGGTTAAAAATTGATCTTGTTTAGTTTAAAAATGCAACTATTTAGTAAAAAAATCAATGTAATTTTTGAAAATTTATCTTTTGTTCTATTTAAAAATTCATATTTCCAATTTCGAAATTCAACTATTTTGTAGAAAATTCGTCTTCTTTGGTGGAAAATTCATTTTGAGGCGTTGAAAATTCATATTTGTTGGCTAAAAATTCTTCCTTCTTAGTTGATACCACAACTTTTTTTGGTTGTTTAATTTTGTTGTTGAAAATTCGCTCATTTCTTTGAAAATTCAACTATTTGGGTGCATTTAACTATCATGTTGAAAATTTAATTTTTTTCTTATGAATTAAACTATTTTATTAAAAAGTCCTATTTTCGATCAGAAATTCATCTTTTCAGGTTTAAGCATGAACTGTTTTTGAAAAAAAACTTTGGTTGAAAATTAACTTTTTTTGGTTAGAAATGCAACTTTTCTGAAAATTCAATATATTTTGACTTGAAATTAATTCCAATCATAGTTCCTTATTTTCATAAAAAAACGACCCTATTTTTTCTGTTTTGAGAGCATTCTGGGCTTGATTAGATCAGTATTTCCTTTCTTCAGTCTGCAAAAAATATAAATAAAACAAAACTTTTTTCGCAATTTTTGAAATAACTGATTTAATACTTTTTAAGTTTCTCGGCCTTGGCATGATTTACTAATACTTACAAAGTAAATATTACTATTTACTAAAGTAATAGAGAACCTTTTCAAAATGAACTTCGGATACATAAAAAATATTACATAATTGGAAACATGTACAAGTAATTCACAAAAAAAAAGTATCTTAGGATATTTTTCTAATAAAAAAGCTTTTTATACGTTTTAATTTTCGAGGAGATTATAATCCTTTGCTGCATGTTCCAATTTTTAAACATCCAATTTCTTTTCATGTCAATAACTTCTAATTATATGGTAATTCATCTATCTCGATATCAGGTATCTAATTTTCTTTAATGAGACATGTCTGAAAATATTTTTAAAAATTACTCAACACATGGGGGGGGGGTCTAAAACCATTTTGTTACGATCTGTTACATCGAGGAGGAGAGCGGTAAAAAACGGCAAAAAAAGTTTACATAATTTATGGAAGGTCCCTTAGCAGTGCTTGAACTTAAGATTACGACTTCCGTTTATAAACTTCATCCTCAAAAGAGGATTTATGTGAGTGAGTTTGTGATATGTACTCATGTTCTCTGTTTCACTGCTTTTGTTTACTTGTTGAAGACTGAATTTTGTCTGGTCATGAATACGAGCCGGAAGGTGTTTTGCTGAAGTCAGAACAAACAATTGTAGGAGAATTTGAAATTAACACACAGTAATATCAGTGAGACAAAATATTTCAGTATCCACCTTAAATTAAGAAAAAAAACTAATATTTAAAGAAAATGAACTATCATCATGTGTGACTTATACACTTTTTTTTAAGTCAGTGCCCAAAATTGTATTGCCTTTTAGTTGTATGATAACTGTATATTATTGAGTCTGTTCAATTTGATTTAATTACAATCTAAAATCAGTTCTATAATTTAGAAATATGTGCTGTTCCCAAAAAGGTTTGTGATTATATTCAGGGTCTGTCGCTCGAACAAAAAAATTAAATTAAATTATAATTAAAGTAAATTATTAGAATCTTGACTAGCCTACTAACAAGAGGCTACTCACTGCGAAATCTGGGAATCTTAAAACTATGAATGCGGCAATCTGTATTCAATTTTTATAGAGATTTCCAAGATTTAGTTGATATTGCCGGGAGTTCCGAGATTTCCGACGCTCGCGATCAGTACTCACACGGGATTCTATAGACTCGGCTCAACTCGGCGGTTTTCGGATTCAGTCGGCTCTTCGTTCCACACATAGAAGATTTCCAAGATTTCTCACGAATGCTAGATTGCTGAGAGATTTCCAAAAGTTCCCCCAAAAGTTCTCTTAAGATTTTCCGCGCAGCAATCTAAGATTTTTTAATGAGCTTAATAGCATACCGTTTGATTTTAGTTTTTGCAAATTAGTATTTTTATTCGCTGTTCTACGCAAGTCCTTCATTAATTAATTAACAGAGAATATTGCAAAAGAACAAATAATTCACTCTTTCACCATTCTCTTGTTTATTTACGACAAATTTGTGCATTAGGAACCCGTGAACAAAATTCAGAGCCGATCATTAACAGAGGAATCTGTGATCCCGAAATTTTACGTTTATGTAATATTCGCTCGGCGAATACATATTTGCATGCCATACTGAATATTCGTCACACGGTTGGAAAATTTGCGCACTACGTCGCATCGGAAGTCTGGGTACACCGAACATTTGTATCTACAGAGTCAATTTATCGTTCACAATAGACTTGTTAGGATACTATTAGTCACTGAAATATTGATATATTCGACTAAACATTTTGCCTGGTTAGGAAAATGGATATTTTATTAAAAATTGACAAAATAATTTTCTAAATTTTTATCCAGAAAAAAAGATCTTCTCCTTTTGATCCGCTGGGATTCGAACTTTAGGTCAACTGATTGCCGATCAGGTGCGCTACCACTAAGCTACTAGAGAGATCGGAAGAAGAATCCTTTTTCTGAAATATATTTGAGAAAGTGCTTCGATATTTTAGAGAAGGCTGCATGATTCTAATTTTTAATGGCACAATTAAACATTTTTTTGTTTGGAAGGCATTGAGTTTATAATATTAAATTTGAGACATTTTCAAATGGAAAATAAGTAAAGTTTGCGTACCTAATTTTTCTTTATTTAACTTGCGAAATCTTAACATAAAACTAAAAAACCTGTAATCGAGTCAGCAACTAGATCTGAATAAAAATTGTCCACTCTTATGTAATTATTTCCCTTCTTAAAGAGGACGTTTCTTTGAACTTCATGTTCAATTTCTAAAACTTCGATTCACGTTTTAAAATTTTTCGAGTTTGAGAATGTTTTAAAAATTATTCAAATTCGAAATTTTTCAATCTTAAAGTGGTCAATTTTTGATTTGGCCGTGGCTACGTGAGTGCTTTTTCAAAATGCAAAAAGTCATTACATTAATAATATCTATTGTTTAATAATAATATAGAATAATATAAAAATAATTTATAATTGATAATATACAAATATAAAAAAAGATTGCTATGATTCAAATTTTAAACTGAATTCACCTAAATTCTCTGAATTCCTTTAATTCGTGGAATTTTGTGAATTTGAAGAATTCCTTGAATTCCAAAAACTTTAAAATATTGCAAAGAAGACTGAGTCCAAAGAATTGAGAGAATTCAGAAGATTGAAAGGAATTCGTTGTATTTAGAGAATGCAAAGAATTTCAGGAATTTAGAATATTCCATGAACACAAAATATTCGGAATAATCAAGGATTTCGGAGAATGCAGAAAATTCGAGGAAATCAGAGAATCCTGACTATGTCAGAAATTCACGGGATTTTAGAAATTAGAAATATTCCAAGAATTCAGGGGGTTCAGAGAATTCAAAGAATTCTAGGAATTCAGAATATTCAAGGAATTTAGGATATTCAAGTATTACAGGATATTTAGAGAATTTCAGAGCTTTTATGGGATTCAGAATATTCCAGGAATTCAGAAAATACAAAGAAATCAAGGATTTGAGAGAATTCAAGGAATTCTGATATTTTTGGAAATTCAGAGAATTCAAAGATTTCAGAGAATTCAGAGGACGTCAGGGTTTTCAGACTGCTTGGTGAATTTAAGAAATTTATAGAATTTACTGAATTCCAAATATTCAAGGAATTTCAGGAAATTCAGAGAAATCAAGAGCTGCACAGAATTTAAGGAATTCAGATTTTCAGGAATTAAGAGAATTCAAGGTACTTAGCGAAAATAGATGAAAACAGGGATTTCAGAACGCTTGAGGAATTCAAGGAATTTCAGGAATTCAAAATATACAAACATTCCAGGGAATTCAGAGAAACCAATTATTTTATATAATTTGTGGAATTCCGAGATTTTCAGGAATTCAGGGAATCTGCCAAATTTGAATTGCTCTGATCATAAAACGTTTTTTTTTTTTTGTTAAAAGAAATGAAAATTATTTATTTTATATTTTGAATGCTGTGAAATTTTAACTTTGCAGGCTGTAAATTTTACATTGTGTCATTTTCGGCAATTTATATTTTTAGAATTTCTATTTTAAATACTCTAAATTTAAAAATTGTTTTATTTTAAGTTCTGAAGTCTTTTTATTTTCAGAAATATAAATTACAGTTTTGACAAATTCAAAAAAGGAAAACTCATAAAAGTTTTCTTAATATTTGAAATCATTCCAAATTTTTAATATAAAAAACTAGCATTCTAATTATTTTTACTCAAACGTCAAATATATTTATTTGAAAAATATTAGTTATTAATTATTAATTAAATTTTTTTGCGATTATGAATATTTAAAATTAATTAAATTAATTTAAAAAATTAAAAGAATTTCAAATACTGTGAATTGAACATTATTTCCTTTCTCACTTATGCGTTTCTAAACTTTAAATAACAAAACGAATCAATTGACAAAAAAGAAATAAAAAACAAAAGAATATCTGCGAACCAACTTCATGCTGCGAACGGAACGTATTAGATGCGTAGTTTTTGTTTTAATCGTAAAAATAACATTAAAAATCTAAAAAATAAAATTTTTGAAAAAGTGACACAAAATACAAAAAAAAAAAAAAAAAAAAAGTTGTTCACCCAAAAAATATTTACAAATGTGGTATCAATCATTTTTTGATAGGACGAGTAGTTTTTGTATTAAACTTAAAAAATCATTCTAAACAATCTGAAGAATAAATTTTTTGTAAAAGCGACACAAAAAAAGTTGACAGAAAACAGTTTTTTACTAGAACAATATCTACAAATTTGTCATTAACCATTTTTTTTATACAACACCTAGTTTTTTTTTAATCATAAAAAAGCTTTTTCAAAAAACTAAAATTTTTGGGGTAGCGGCGAAAGAAGATTAATGCCAAATAACGAACAAATATTAAAGTAATTATAAGAAATAAAATTTGTATATGAATAATATAATATAGTGAAACATAATATAAAAAAGTGCGCCTTTCGGGCAGATTAATGCCGAATGAGCTTTAACAAAAGAGAATTCACAATCACCAAATTACAGTTGTCGATGTTCTGACCTTTAATTTCATCGAGCGCGAAGCGCAAGATAAATATACTTGCGAGCGAAGCCAGTTGCGCGCACAGCGCACGATGTGCATGTTCCCACGCAGCGAGCAGATTTTTACAAATTAATTAGTGATATGAATTAATAATACGGTTATATAAAGGAAATTTAACATTCTTTGCAACATTTGTCGGAATAAATGTTGTAATGCTGTTTCATAAATTGTATAGTTTTTTTTTAAATAAAAATATTAATTAAACGCGGCTATTAGTTTACAGTCAGTAAAGTAAAAAATAATACGAAAATTGTGGAAGAATTATATGATTTTTTTAGAAGTATGGCATAATAAGATATCTCTAATGAAAAACAGACTTTAGGCAGGCCTTGCCAAAACTCCACAAAAGAAAATTTTAATATCATTCATATCCAGATGTCACTCAATCATTTTTTAGGTGGATCAACTAAAAAACTACTGTTAGCAAATATTCCAGAAAACCCCCATTTTAAATCCCTATTATTATCTGTTCATAA
Source organism: Andricus curvator (assembly GCA_932195095.1). Lineage (NCBI taxonomy): Eukaryota > Metazoa > Arthropoda > Insecta > Hymenoptera > Cynipidae > Andricus > Andricus curvator. The sequence continues at coordinate 263,269 of CAKNYM010052641.1, read as the reverse complement.
TTGAACATCTTTTATTCAAAATATAAATAGTGGTCAGGGCCTTATCATCGCCCCTTTTCAATATTATTTATATCTACATATCATTCCATCATTTTTCAGTTATATCAACGACAGTATGTATGTAAATAATTCAAGATACCTCTCTTTCAAAGCCTCATTATTGCCCGATCATAATTAAACATCATTTATTCAAAATAGAAATACTAGTTAGAGCCTTGTCAGCGCCCCTTTTCAAATTGGGCAATCTAGTGCAATTTATGCACGATAGACGTCTGAAACTTCAAACACCCAACTCAAAGAAGGTATATGTGTTTTAAATGTTTGCTTTAAACACACTATAAATGCACTTTGCACGGAGAAAAGAGACAGAAACTTAATAGCCTGATACGTGAAGGTTATTCTTTGCCACGATGCATTGCACTTTTGCGGCTTTTATAAAAGCACACGAAAGTACAAGGGCAGTTACGAACTTCAACTTGAGACCAGAATGGGCTCATGCATGAATATTTTACAAAAATGTATGCATCAAAGAACCCAGGCACGCGCTCTTCACAGTCGCTCGAGAATTCGCGCCAACATTGCGGGTACGTGTGTCTGCGTTTGGGATTTTCATGTATGCGTATACGTCAGAGTATGAAGGCGTTTATACGTGTAAATATGCGAGCTTTATCATGCTGAGTGTTTATGCGAAGCGTCGAGAACGCTTTTTCCTCGCAACGATTTTCACTGCAGATATGGGGGAACGGCTCCATATGTGGCGCAGCACCCAATGTGGCACACTGAAGACGCCGCCTTCTGAAATATTCACAGAAAAAACTGGGGTTTCTATTAGAACCAATTTTTGGTTCCAAAGGAGCTGCAACAGAAAGGAACCCCCATTGCTGAAAAGTAACCAAAAATGATAAATGATTTCCAAATGAACCCAATGTATGAATTCAAATAATTCTAATAGAGCCTATTTGTCACTTCTGCCTTGACTCACTTCAAAGATTTTACAAGTTATTGATGCACATTTTGGTTTATAATTCGAATTAAATGATATTGCACTGGCAAAAATTTCATGAAGCAACTAAAATCATAGACATTAGTCATTCTTGAAAGGAAGATATCGCACATGAAATGTGATAGTTTTTAAGGTTATGTTGGAAAGCCGATGTTTTCCAGTGCGCATGCACAAGAAGCGCGGGACTATTTGAAATGATATAATATACACTTGCAGTAATAGGTAAATATTAATTTTTTTAAGAATCTAGATATTTCTATAATTGAATTTAATTTGTTTCAAAAAAGAATGAAAAGTGTTCGTTAATATTTATCTGTATGACTATTCATAGTATTTATTGGTTTCAAATAGGCCCGCGCTTTTCGGCACATGCGCAGTTGGAAACGTCGGCACCCGCCGATGGCCATCTATCGGAGATCAACGAACTAAAAAGGAACCCTTAATAAGAGTTCCTTTAGAGCCTAAGTTCTAAATGATCCCAAGTTTTACTGAGCCGCAACATTACTGAACCCTAAGTTTTCCCTGTGTTAAGGTCTTGCGAATTCAAAGATATGATCACTTTTGTCCTAAAAAAAATGTTGTCAATAGTTAAGGGGCACAACATCCTAAAACTAGCTGTGAATTCGATCTCGAGTGTTTCCACTTTGTTTGCATTTACAATTATATGGTGCTCATTTCACGACAATAGACAAACCAAAGCCTTCATTCTGATCAATTTAAAAATAGAAATTTACAAAAAATACAAAATTACAAAATGATACAAAAAATTTTTTAAATACAAAGACAAATCAGGGAAATCGAGTTTTGTATTCGAAATGATGATTTTTCGAGCTGGAGAAGGGAAGGGAAAAGTTCTGTCGCACCCTATCCCTTTTCCAGCTTTATAATTTCTTTCAAAAAACTGTCAGAATTATTCTATTTGAAAATTTATGATCAAAATGTCTTTTCTATTCATGCGTCAACTTTGAATTATTTCTATGAAAAAAGTTTTACTGTTTGAAACAGATAATTCAACAATTATAAATGAGGATAACTTCCTTAATCTTCAATAAAGTGTATTAATATTATAGATCAATCGATTTGACTCGAATCAAGGAATATTTTCTGTTCTTGCATCAATTTTGAATTATGTTAGTGAAAAATCTTTACTATAAAAAACCGTGTTTTCAAATATTATGCATTACCATAGCTTCCTTACTCTTCAATAAAATGTATCAATGTTATAAGTCAAACACTTCATTTTGAATCAGCACAACTTTTTTATTCTTGCATCAACTTCAAATTAATGAGAATGAGAAAATTTTTACTATAAAAATCGATTTTCAAAATATATAAAATACCATAACTTCCCTGCTCTTCAATAAAATGCATTAATATTATAGATCAATCGATTTGACTCGAATCAAGGAATATTTTCTGTTCTTGCATCAATTTTGAATTATGTTAGTAAAAAATCTTTACTATAAAAAACGTGTTTTCAAATATTATGCATTACCATAGCTTCCTTACTCTTCAATAAAATGTATCAATGTTATAAGTCAAACGTTTCATTTTGAATCAGCACAACTTTTCTATTCTTGCATCAACTTCAAATTAATGAGAATGAGAACATTTTTACTATAAAAATCGATTTTAAAAATATATAAAATACCATAACTTCCCTACTCTTCAATAAAATGTATTAATATTGTAGGTCAATCGATTCGTCTTGAACCAAGGAATCTTTTATATTCTTGCATCAACTTTGAATTATCTTAATGGAAAAAGTTTTACTATAAAAAACCGTATTTTCAAATATTATGCATTATCATAGCTTCCTTAATCTTCAATAAAATGCATTAATATTATAGGTCAATCGATTCGATTCGAATCAACACATCTTTTCTGTTCTTGCATCAACTTTTAATTATGTTAATGAAAAAAGTTTTTCTATAAAAAACCGATTTTCAAAATATATAAATTACCAATTACTTCCCTACTCTTTAATAAAATGTGTTAATATTATAGGTCAATCGATTCGTCCCGAACCAAGGAATCTTTTATATTCTTAAATCAACTGTGAATTATGATAATGAAAAAAGTTTTACTATAAAAAATCGATTTTTAGAATATTATTGAGTGCTAAAAATAATTCAATAAATATTTTTAGAAATCCTTTGGTCAGTTTCAAGATATGAGTGGTGAAAATAAGCCCTTCAAATTTCATCAATTTATCTGCAATGTTTTCAAGTTATCGTGTTCACAATAAAGTGTGACATCCACACACACACATCTAACACACACACTTCCAACACACACACTTCCACACACACACACATCCGGAAAATTGCTTAGAACATTGTATTTGACATTTTTAAATTGAGGAAGTTTCAATTGAATGAATTTGAAAATTTTTAAAAATGTTACCATTACAAAGCTTCCTCTATGAGGAAGCAAAACAGGGTTTTTCGGCCTACTTTTGAAGCGTCTACTTTTACCTGTTCCCAGAAAGGGGGCGATGTTAGAAAAAATCTAAAAACATTCGACGGTTATTATATCAACATTCTTTAATACCATGCATTTTACAAAATTCTGAAATATTCAATAATTTACTTTTTACGGTGATTTATTTGCAAAAACTTCATCTTGAGAACGAATGCAGATAGGAAGCCGTGTAATGGCTCCAATGTGCAGTTTTGTAATGCGAGTGCAGTGCGATAATTAAATTTATGATAAAATCATTCTTACGCAAGAAATATAATTTCGAATATTTCTCACTTTAAACCGTGTGGGCGTCTGGCCAGCACAGCGGGGCAATTCGCAGAAAAAAAGTACCCTCTCGATGACAATAGTACCTGAGTTGGCTTGCTCCTGGAGTTACTATTGTCATTGAAATGGTATTTTTGTCTACTACTTGTCCTGCTGTGCCGGACCATGCGCCAACACTAATTAACGCCAGAAATGTTCAAAATGATATTTCTTGCGTAACAATGATTTTATCATAAATTTTATTATTGCACTGCACTCTCATCACAAAACTGCACATTTAGAGCCATTACACGGCTTCCTATCTTCATTTGTTCTCAAGATAAAGTTTTTGCGAATAAATAACCGTAAAAAGTAAATTATTGAATAATTCAGAATTGCGAAAAATGCAGGGCAGGCCGGGGCGAGGTGAGCATAGGGGCGAGTTGAACCAATCCGTTTATCTTCTAAAGTATTCGTCATTTGGCGCCATCTCATTAAATCGAAGTGAACTACTTGAAACTTGAATTATCCCCGTAGTTATTTTGTTTACCAGTTGCATTGTCCAAAGTTATCCTAAAAAACACATTTTCGTGGCTCGTGAATAAATTTCAACAAGTTTCAATTTTTCGATCCTAAGCTCTCTGTAAACCATACTAATTTCAAACAATCGACCTGCTAGATTCAGTATAAGTTTGAGTATATCACCCTTCAAGGATTTTAGCTTATGTTTTTAGCGACAACAAAATTCCATATTTTTTAATGTCAATAGCATGTCGGGGCGAGTTGTACCACTTGCATATGGGGAGAGTTGAACCAATAAAATTCGAAGTATTATTCACAATTGTACCTGATTCTCCTATCAGAGACAAATTGAGAGCCGGAAAAGAAAAAAGAGAACGGAAACTAACGGAAAAAAATATTTTAAAGGACCCTTGTAACTCAAAGAAGGCGACAGAGAAAAAAGAAACGGAGAAGAGAGGAAGAGGAAGACCAAGAAAGAAGTAAAAAAGTAAAAGAGGAGGACAACAAAAATGAAAAAAAAGGTTTTTATTCTGTTCAAATGCATTCACAGAATTTTATATATGTATGTATTGTTATAAATGATTGAAGATTTGAATCACGATTTCAAAATTATTGACTCCGCTAAAGTGGTACAACCCGCCCCGTATATATCTACAACCCGCCCCGGTCCTGGGGTGAGTTAAACCATTTTCCGCATCATCTAATTTCGCTTTTAATGAACTCAGTTATCAAATTAAACTTTTGATCCTGTAGTTATATAAGCCTAAGGTGTACAAAACAAGGTAACAATAATGTATTTTGAAAAAGTTTGTCACAACAAATATAAAAAATCGAAACTGAAAAGTGGTTCAACTCGCCCCGGTCTCCCCTATTGCATTAAAGAATGTTGAAAGAATATCTGTGAATTTTTTCATATTTTTCCCAACGTTGCCTTCTTTCTGGGAACAGGTAAAAGTGGACACTTGGAAAGGGAGGCCGAAAACCCAGCTTTTTAGGATGTTTTGCCCTCTAACTATTGACAATTTTTTTTTAGGACAAAAGTGATCATATCATTGAATTCGGAAGACCATAAGCTTTCATATTCTTTTTATTAGACAATTCAAAGATTTTTTTGTGCGAGATTTGGCCCAGACTTTAGGTTCGACCAAATAGAATACCTGTAAAAATTTGACTTTCAATTTTTGGTGATCGATTCCACCCCAATTTATTCGTTTTCCGAAGTAATAAATAAATTCAATTTATTTCAAATCGGTCTGAAATGGGAGAAGCTCGGTTTTCGAAAAAATGGAAGAATTTCGGCATAACTGAAAAATACAGATAAATATAATTCCCTACACTGTAAAATTCCTGCACGATAAAATTTCCGAATAGTAAAATTCCCTAATACTAAAATTGCCGGATTAAAAAATTTCCGAATAATAAAATTCCCCAATAATAAAATACCCGAATTGCAAAATTCCCGAATGATAAAATTCACGAACAGTTTATAAAATTACCGAATTAAAAAATGTCGGAAAAATAAAATTCCTGACAGTTCACAATATTATCGAATTTGAAAATTTCCGAGTAATAAAATTCCCTACACAAAATTGCGGAATAATAAAACATCCGAACTAGAAAATTCCCGAATTATAAAATTCCCAAATTTGAACAATTGAACATTTTTTTGTATGATATTATTTATTTATTAAAAACACAATAATAAAATATTTTTATCAAAACAAAATTAAATTCAATGTTTAAAGTTTCAAAAATTATTTCTTGAATTTAAAATAACAATAATTGGAAAAAATATATATTTCTAGATCAATTTTTTAAAAATTATTGTTATTTCGAATTCGAACAATAATTTTAAAAACTTTAAACATCACAAATAATTTTTCTTCACAAAAATAATTGATAATTTTATTTTGAATCGATAAATAATTTTTATTAGGATATAAATAAAATAATAAATAAATAACATTCGAAAAAAAGTGTTTCGATTGTTTAAATTCGGGAATTTTATTATTCAAGAATTTTCGAATTGTGTAATATTGAAAACTGTTCAGAAATTTTATTATTCGGGAATTTCCAAATTCGGAAATTTTATAATCCGGGAATTTTATTATTCAAAAATTTTCGATTTCGGAAATTCTATTATTCGGAAATTTCATTACTCAGCAATTTTATTATTCGGGAATTTTACAGTGAAATGTTATTTTTTGTGATTTTGCAGCCGCCCCGTAAATTTCTAACTAATTATTAATTGTTTCAAGAATTATTATTTGTTTCAACATTTTTTGTTTCGCCTTCAAATCGTGAAAAGTTATTATTTTTCAGGATAAATGGCACAGTTGACAAATTGAAAGAAAAATGTGTCTTACTTAACATACTTGGTAATTATTTAAACAATTTTCATTTGTTTGAATAATTCTTCCCCTGTTATTCGTAAAAAGTTATTTTTTTTCTCAAATTCATGACATAGTTAACGAATTTTGAGACTAGTATATTTTTTTAACAATATTTGGAAATTATTCAAACAATTTTTATTTGTTTAAACCATTTCTTTCCCCTGTAAATATTGAAAAGTTAATACTTTCTCAAATTGAGAACGCAGTTCATGAATACTGAGAGTAATATTTCTTGACATTATTTTCAAAAAATAATAGCTTTTTACGATTTGCATAATGAAAAAATTGTTGGAACAAAAGAAAATAGTTTAAATATTGGCAAATATCCAAAACAAAAATATATTACTTTCAACATTCGTTAATAGTGTCATTATTTTCAGAAAAAAATTTCTTACGATTAATACGGAAAAATTGTACTAAAGAATGAAAATTGTTTATATAATTATTAAATATGTTGAGTTAGTAATATTATTCTTGAAATTCATAAAGTATATCATTCATCCCCAAAAATAATAACTTTTCACTACTTACTGACCAAAAAAAAAATGTTTAAACAAGTAAATATTGTTTAAAAAATTAGAATTTGTCAAAAAGTACTAAGAAACTTCTGATTTATCGAATATAGATAATGAATTTAGAAAAAAATACCGCCTTTAGCATGAATTTGACATGAAAATTGATATTTTGCATTTTTGGGGGCATTTTCCGGGTAAAATATTTTTGGGGGCATCAAAATTGAAAGTTATAAGTTGCAAATTACGTCTGAAACATTTTATTTTACAAAAAGTTAATAACAAGCACTTTTTTTCTGTGTTATTGTTGACCGATTTGCGAAAAATACGAAATTTCTTTTTCCGAAAAACGAACAAATTGAGTCGAATTTTTATATCACCCTAGTGGACACATAATTGAGGGCTCGGATGCGATAAGGGTGGTTTAATTTTTTTTCTCGAATTTTCATTTATATCGTTCCCAAATATATTTAAATTCAAAACAAAATTAATGCGTTTAAAAAAATTATATTTACAGGTCCCGCAAGTCCCATGAAGATTAACACGTTTTTCCCATAAAAAAGACGTTTTTGTACATTTTATTCAGAATGCTCAATATTACGTGAACCAGGTTAAAAATCAATATTTCTCTTCGCAATTAGTTATAGAATACAAATAAACAATTACTTTTTGAATACCATCCCTATAAGTCTATTTTATGGGGTCTCAAAAAAACACCATAAGCGAAAAATTGTGTTTTGCGACTTCTTGGTGCTAATTATGATTTTTTGCGGTTCTTTAAATACAAATTGTTTCTACTACATAAAGTATTACTTTCTATTGATAATTGGATATTTTTATAAATTGTTTACACAATTTAGTCAGATCAAGGAATTATTTAATTGAATATAACAGAAATAATTTCATGAACAATTTATCATTGTAATAATATTCTCTTCGAATAATTCTAGAAAATTAACGTTTCTTTCAAAATTTTTCACTTTTGGTCAACCTTTTAATTATAGTGAGGTAAAAATATTTTTAAGTTAACAAACATAATTGTATAAACGATTTATTACTATTTTTGATAATATAGTTACGGTTTTTTCTGAAATTTTTAACTTATTCTCCACTTTTCCCATAGTGAAATAATAAAAAATGCAAATTAACAAAAAATTGTTTAAACAATTTTCTATCGTTTATAATCTTCTATTAGAGTAATGCTAGTAAGTTGCGTGTTTTCCTGAAATTTTCAGCTTTTATTTGACTTTTCAGTTAGTAAAAAATAATCAATATTATTATTAAAGTTAATTTAAACAAAAAGGCTTTTAGTGACAACTCTAAGCAAAATTTGTATTTAATATTACCTGTATAGATAAATTTGGAAGATATTTCCAATATTTGTTTTATTTCAGAAAAATATATTCATAAAAAAGAAAGTGATTGTTTGAAAATCATTCTCTCTGTTTATTTATTATTTGTTCATAACCAAAAACCCAAAGCAAATATTTGATAACTTGCATTAATTATTTCCTTACTATGTGAAAAGCAGATAAAAAATTGAAAACTTAAAAAAACCAACTATCTGGCATTAATATAGGAGAAGATATTTATTAGCAATAATAATTTGTTTAAACAATTACGTTTGCTAAATTGAATTAATTATTACCTCAATAGGAGAGTGGACAAAAAGTGGCAAATTCAGAAAAAACCGAAACTTTCTTGCATTATTCTGAGAGAATATTATTATAAATAATACTAAATTATTTGAACAATTATATTTGCTAGATATTATCAATCATTACCTTACTTTAAGGGCAAGGTGTATAAAGAGTTGATAATTGTAGAAAAAACTGCAACTTTGAATTTTAATTTGATATAAAAAAGTTGTAGCTTTTTTATTTTTCAAATTAAAGTAGAGAACCGTCTTTTTCGAAAAAAAGAATTTCAATTCTTTTTTACTTCAACTCATTCTCAGGTCGCCAGTTTTTGAAATTTTTAACTCAAATTCTCAGGGTTCGTGCTTTTGGGACGTTCAACTATTTCATTTTAAATGCAAGAGTGTCGTTAAAAATGTTTATTTTTTATTTAAATTCAACTTTTGGTTAGAAATTTCTCTTTCTTCGTTGAAAATTATAACTTTTGTTAAAAACTCATTTTCTCTTTTTTTTTGTAAATTAAACTAATTGGTTGCGAATGCAACTGCTTGGTCTTGAATTATTTTGTTTTTTGGTTGAAAACTTATTTTTGCGGTTTAAAAGTTGAGACTTTAAATGAAATAAATATATATTAAATATATTATATTATTATTTTTTTCAATTTTTTTTTCAAAGTTGTTTAAAAGTTTTCTAAGAGTTGAATGTTTAGCTGGAAGACTCAACTATATCGTTTTAAATGGAACTATTTGGTCTGAAAGCAATTTTTCGTTTGTTGAAAATTTACCCATATGGTTTATTGTAAATGCAATATATTTTGTTAAAAAATCTTAAGCGTTTGATACTCAAGTTAATATGGTCCGCTGAATTATTATGTTTGTATGTTTTGGGTGGAAAAAGTATTAAATATAGCGTAACATAGTTTCTGAGTTAGGCTTGAAAAACAAATTGAATTTTTTTCTGCAACGATCCTCTGGCTTGAAAAATGGTTATGAGCTGGGAATTAATTCTCGAAATAGTCATTACTTGTTAAGTCTGAGGTGAAGGCAAAAAAGTTCCTAATGAGTTTTCTAGTTTTCGATGGCCAGGCGTTAATCAAGTCTGATTCATAGAGTACGTCATTAGAAAAAGGTCAGAAGCAAATATGGGAACAATCTTGAGGTTGTTCATGCAAAATGTAGGCAGCTATATAGGAACATACTTATTTGTGTTCGTTGCTCTTCTAGCTAAGTGTCGACCCTCGTTAGTACGTTAATGATCGTTTTCTTCGGGCTTGCTGTTCTGATTACTAATAAGAAAAGAGGTGCACTTATGATTTATGCTTTTAAGATAGGCACCTACATCCAAAGTGTATCAGAATTTCGGATAATCACTTCATTACATGATTAGGTTTTTTGTAAATTGATAGAGACTACTTTTAACCTTTAATTATGGATATGATTCCATTTTCGCGCTAACTTGCTTAAACTTCCATTTTTTACAAAATTTTCTTAAAACTAACATCCTTCCACACCTTATCTCTAACGCCGCTCGCTCTTATTGCATTGCCTTCCTCGCTTCGCCTCGCCTCGCACGCATGTCCCTACTTTCTTGCTTTGCCTCGCCTTACCAAACAAATATTTACTTATTTTTACTTCCTCCTCTATTTACAATCTTTCCTTCTCCATTCCTCTTCCTCCTTCCTTCTCTTCTTCTCCATCTTACCCAAGACTCCCTTCACCCATGCTACTGCCCTTTTGTCACCCCTTTCATGCATGAATACCACCATGCTGATCCCACTCCTTTCCACCTCTACGCAATTCTCCAACCAGTGCTCCACTCTTGCCGCCCCCTTCCCACATAGTTCACACATCCTCTTTTCCCTAGCGAGCCAGAACCTATTAAAACCCTCCATGCACTCACATCTAATCCTCGCTATAAGCTTCTGACTTCCTTTCTCTCCTTTCTCACACAAATATTGCGCTCTTGTCCTTGGCATAATCCACACATAGTTCTCGTTAAACCTTGACTCTCTTATTCTTTCTTCCCCGGCTGTCTTCTATCTTTCGATGCCGTTTTTCTTAAACAACTCATATACCTTCCTTCCTCGTGCATCCTTCTCACTTCATCTATCTGCAGTCCATTCGTTCTAAAATATCTTTCTCTTTCAACCTCCATCTTTCCACCCCCTCTCCTGTTCTCCTTCTCCCACCAACACTCCCTAACCAGCTTACTTCCCCCCTCTTCCAAAAATTTATCATTATATTTACACGCCCGACTCCCCGCTAGAATCCCTACACTCGTTCTCCCAGTCTCCCTCCTGAAAATATAATTAGGTGTGTTCCTTGCCAGCCCCAGTGTCCACTTTACATACCTCTCCTTTGTCCTATTTACCTCTTCGCTTTCCTTCCACCCCCACACCTCTACTCCATACAATAGCACACTTATCACAAGTGAGTCAAATAATTTCATTCTCCTTACAAAATCATCTGCGAATAACTTCTTTCCCACCCCCCACACCTACCTCATCACCACATTTGCCCTCCTCACTCTCTTTTATGTGACCATCCACTCCGCCATTCCTCCGAAACAAGAAGCCCAGGTACACAAACTCTTTCACCTCCTGCACCGCCTTTCACCGACCTGGAAAACCTGCGTATGTCAGGAAATTTTCTTTAAAGTCAGGAATCTTTTTCTTAATAAAAAATTTAACTCATCTTGAAAAAATCGTCTTTTTTGGTCCAATTCAACTGTTTTTGATAAAAAAATTTTATCTTGTTTGGTTGAAATAACAATTACCACTTCTTTGGAATGAAAACTTAATTATTTGGTTAATAGTTAAACTCATTTGCTAAAAATGAATTGTTCGTCGTTAAAGATTCATAATTTTAATTGAAAATTCATTTCTTTGATCGAAAAACGAACTATTTGTCGAAAATTCGGTTTTTCTTTGGCTGAAGATTAACTTTTTTCAAACTGAAAATGTAACTATCCCAGTTAAATATTCCATCAGTTTAGTTAAAAATGCATCTCTTTCATTGAACATTGATTTTTTTAACTCAAAATTTAACAACACAATTTTGGATTGCGAAATTATCTTTTTTAGTTGAAAATTCGTCTTTTTTTTTGTAAAAATTTATCTTCTTCGTTGAGAATTAAACTTTTTGATTGGAAATTCAATTATTCCAGATAAAGATTCATCATTTGAGTTAAAGATTCATCTTTTTGGTTTGAAATTCAACTATTCCAGTTCAAGATTCATCATTTTACTTAAAAATTCATCACTTTGTTGGAAAATTTTACTATTCGAATTGCATATTTTTTAATTCTAGTTAAAAATCCATCTCTTTGGATGAACTTTAATTTTTTAACCGAAAATCCAAGTATTCAATTTTTTGTTGAAAAATTATCTTTTTTAATAGAAAATTCGTCTTTTTTTGTAGAAATTAATCTTTTTGGTTTATAAATCATCTATTTTAGTTGAAGATTCATAATTCGAGTTGAAAATTCATCACTTCGGTTGAAAATTTGTTTTTTTTTTGTTAGAGAAAATTAATTTTTATACCTAAAAATTTGAATATTCCATTTTTGAAGAATTTAATTACTTAGTTGAAAGTGAAACTCTTTTGTTAAATTTTTTTTTTTTTAAATTCAAGTACCATCATTTTGATGAAAACTTAATCTCTTTGGTTGAAAAATTTAGTTATTTTGATGAAAATTATTTTTTTCTGCGACTGAAAATTCCTATTTTTACAACTAAAAATGTAACTATTTCAGTTGAATGTTCCATCATTTTAGTTAAAAATTCATCGCTTTCGATAAATACTAATTTTTTAACTAAAAATTTAAGTATTCAATTTTCTGTTACAACGTTATCTTTTTCGATCGAAAATTTGTCTTTTCTGTAGAAATTAATCTTCTCGATTGAAAATTCATCTTTTTGGTTGAAAATTCAATTATTCTAGATGAGGATTCATCACTATGATTCGAAAATTAATCCTTTTAGTTTAAAATTCAACTATTCTATTTAAAAATTCATCATTTCAATTAAAAATTCATGATAGTAGTTACAAATTAATTTCTTTTATTAAAAAATATTTTTTGAAACTGAAAATTTAAGTATTCATTTTTTGGATGATAATTTATCTTTTTGAGTTGAAAATTCATGTATTTTGTTGAAAATCATCTTTTTTGGTAGAAATTAATCTTTTTGGTACAAAATAAGATTTTTGGTTGAAAACTTAACTATTCCAGTTAAACATTCATCATTTTAGTTGAAAATTTATCTTTTTGGTTGAAAATTCAAGTATTCCAGTTAAATATTAATCATTTCAATTGAATATTGATCATTTTGTTTTATAATGAAACCACTTTGTTTTTCAGTTGAATATTCATCATTTTATATGAAAATTGTTCACTTTGATTAAAAATGTACTCCTTTTTGTAAAAAATTCTTTTTTTTCAGTCAAAAGTTAATAACTATTTCATGAAAAATTATACCTGGGAAAAACTTGAGATACTTGGAAAAACTTGGAATTTTCAGGGCATTAGACCATTTTTTTAAGGATTTAAAAAAGTTTTAGGTAAACTGAATTTTGGAGGGTGTCAAGAGAATTAAAAAATTTCTTAAGATTCGTGAGAAAATTTTGAATGATTGTTTTGCAATAAATTCTAAGAGAAAATTGACAGAGATAACAAAACATTTTGAAATATTTCCTAAAATGATTAAAAAGAGTGTAAAAGATCTTAAAGCAAAATTTCGCCATATTACATAATTTTAGAAAAAAATTGGAGGTAGTTTAATACATATTCAGAAGTTTTGAAACGATTAAAGATAATTCAATCTTGTTAAGATTTTTTAAGAATTTTGTAAGGTTTCACGAAAATGAATAAAAAAATATTTAGGTTCCTAGAAAAATTAAAAATGATTTTTTATTTCGAAAAATTAATTTTCACAGATTATTTAAAAAGATTTCAAGAAATTTTAAAAGATATCTGAAATCGTCAAGAAAGAATCTGGAAGATTTTAAGGCAATTTTTTTTATTTCACAGAATTTAAAAAAAATGCAAGAAAAATTTGAATAATTTGCAAAGATTAGAAGGCTTGAAAGTTCTGAAAAGATTAAGAAACAGAATTTTCCTAAGATTTTTCTGAAAATTTCAAATAATTTTTTATTTTGAAAAATGAACATTAAAGGAAAATTAAAAAAAAAGGTTTTTAAACATTTCAAACGATATCTTAAATTTTCGAAAAAGATTCTAGAAGATTTTAAAGAAAACTGTTTCAATGTGGTAAGATTAAAAAAAAACAAAAAAATCGAGTAAATTCAAGAAATATTTGGAAGAATTGAAGAGATTCAAAGAGAATTTTAAACTTTGAAACAATTTTCAGAAATTTAAATTTTTAAAGATTTCAAAAAAACTTTAGAAGCTTTAAAGAATTTCAAAAGGTTTCAAAAGAATAAACAAATTTTATTGAAATGTTGAATTTTGAATGATTTTTCAAAATTTGAAGAAAAATGTAAGTCAGTTAAAAATATTTTTAGGAATTTCAGACGTTTCAAATAGATTAGACATATTTAAAAACTTGGAAAAATTTCCAAAAATTTATAAAATATTTCTGGACTTTTTCCAAATCTCTAAAAGTCCTCAACTTCTTTTAAAAAGATTCGAATTTTTTCTAATATTTTTTAAAATCCTATGAAATAAAATAAATGTTTTGAAAATAGTCTAGATTATTTTTTGACACATCTGAAATATTCAAAAATCTGTTTCAAGTTTCTCAAGAATCTTATAAAAATTATATGTATATAAATATTTAAAACAAACTGATAATACTTATTCTCTTGTTCTCAATTCTCAGAATTTAATTTTAAATTAATTTAATATAATTTAAATTGATTTAAATTGAATTTAGAATTTTTTTATTGTATTATTATTAATAATATTTATTATTCTTTATGGTATTGAAAAAAAGTTTTAAATTGCTGACTTTCAAATAGTCCTTACATTAAGTAACTTTAATATTTTCAACAAAATAAATGAATTTTTAACTAGAAAAGATCAATTTTAATAAAAAATACAAATTTTTCACTAAAATTGAAATAGTTGAAAAATAGATTCTCAGCCAGAAGAAAGAACGAATTTTCAAGAAAACAGTTCCATTTTTAACCAGAGTTGAATTTTTAAATAAAATGATGAATCCTAAAAAAAATGCATTTTCAAGAAAAAAATTTAACGGAAAAGTCGATTTTTTAAGACGGAAGATTAATTTTCCAAAAATGGAACAGTTAAATTTTCAACCAAGGTGGTGAATCTTAAAAAAATATTTAAATTTTCAACCGAAATGGTGAATCTTTCAGCAGGTAGCTCAATCTTCTACTAAAAACACGAATTTTCAAAAAAATGCATTAATTTGTAACAAAATTGTGTGAGTATGAAGTCAAAAGGACGAATTATCTGCGAAAACGGTTGTATTTTAAAACCCGAAAATATTATTTTTTAACAAAAAAGTTAATTTTCCACCAAAAAGTTAAATTTTCATGAAAATAGTTTAATTTTCAACCAAATAGTTAAATTTGAACCGAAAATATGGATTTTTAACAAAAGAGTTAACTTGCAACCAAATAGCTTAATTTTCTACTTAATTGTTGAATCCTTAACCAAAATAGGTAATTTTAAATCCAAAAAGTTTTATTCTTAACCAAAAAGGATGAACTTTCAACCGAGAAGATTAATTTTTGACCAAAAAAAAAAAACGAATTTCTAACAAAATGCGTATGAATTTTCAACTAGAAAAGATAAGTTTTCAGTAAAAATATCAATTTTCGACCCCCTCCCCCTTAAATTGGTAAAGTAATTCATAGACGGTCCCAAATTGACATAATTCATCATCACAAATAAATTTTTAATTATTTTTTTGTTCTGAAAAATGATCTTCTCCTTTCGCTCCGCTGGGAATCGAACCAGAGAACTTTCTATTGCTGTTCGGGTGCTTTTCCATGAAGCTACTAGAGAGATCAAGAGAATAAACTTTTTCAGAAAATACACGCATTATTTTGCCAGGTGGGAAATAAAATTTTTCAAGGAATCTGTATTATCGTCAGAGAATAAGAGAAAATTTTTAACGTCTTTTCAGACTAGACGGAGATATGAATTGAAAATTTTTTTTTTTTCTGAAAAAAGATCTTCTCCTTTCGCTCCGCTGGGAATCAAACCACAGAATATCCGATTGCCGGTCGTGGTTCGATTCCCAGCGGAGCGAAAGGAGAAGATATTTTTTCAGAAAAAAAAAATTAATTAAAAATAATTTTATTCACATCTCCATCTAGTCTGAAAAGACGTTAAAAATTTTTTGTTATACTCTGACGATAATACAGATTCCATCATAAAGAAATTAGAGAATAATAATAATTAAATAAAATCGCTTTGGATCAGCGTCATATTTCCGAAAATTCAAATATTATTCAATACAAATGCTCTCATTTTACGCCTAGCCGAGTAATAAAATAACGTCACTTCCCCTCGACATGTCATTTTTCCACTCTCTCATAGCAGCTTTCTCCTCCCTTATTTTTCTCAAGGGCTCAAGAGAAATCTCTATATTATGAAGCCATCCCTATCAGTTTTGGGCGACAGGAACCTCGATCACAAAGAGGGAGACTATTTATAGTGAATTAATATGCTGCGGCCGAATCCGGCCGAAAAAAATGGAACTTCTGCCGGGTGTCGTGGAGTGGAGGTGAATTTAAAATAGATTTGCTGAAGCGAAAGACTCTACGTCGTCTCTTTCTTCCGGGCTTATCGCGGCTAAGGGTGGTGGCGGCTAAGGGATCATGGGCGATGGAACGGGACGAGGAACTTGGGGTGGGTTTGGGTTGTGGGTGGTGGGAGAGGCTTTTGCGGCTCTGGGATAGATAGGGAGTTCTACATCCCCCGTTTCACCCCTTTCCCCATTTTACCCCTTTCCCCTCTTCACCCCTTTTCTTCCATTTCCACCCCTTTGCACCCCTATCCACCCCTTTTCTTCATCCCACTTCTCTTTGGGAGCTTGCAACCGCTCAAGAAGCCGCAAGCTGATCCAGAGAATGGAAGATGCGAGATAAGGACGACCTTACTGGCTTAGAGCGGCGTTCACCAACAAGGCGATTGTGTTTAGGGCGGTGGTCGCACGTAATAACAACGCGTATGACCGAAACCCTCCCAAACCCTTCGGTACAATAACCTGAATATTGCCCTCTTAGGAAACTTAGGGGCTGGTCATAAATTACGTTACCAAGTTTGGGCTTTTTTTTACTGCCCAGTCCTCCCTCTTCGACGAACATAGCCCTCCCCCCCCCAACCCCTTAGAAAAGTATCATAGCTGAAAATTATCTCGAAAGAGAGAAAATGGAGTGATTTTTCAGAAAAAATATCTCCTTTTGTTCCGGTGGGATTCGAACGCCAGGTCAACTGATTGCAGTTCAGGTGCTCTAACCACTAAGCTACTAGAGAGATCGGAAGAAGAATCATTTTTCTGAAACACGCTTCATTTTGCAAGATGTTCTGTTTTAAGACAAGTAAATTTTCACTAGGAATGTGTATGATCGTCGGAGATGGTAACAATCAATCAGATCAGCAATCTTTTCATACACTGTTAAAATAGAAATCTATAATATCGATCAAAGTTATCTCCTCTAATACAGGAAACCTTCAACGTCTTTTCATACTAGATGGAGCTATAAATTTCAAAAAATTGTAAAATTAAACCTATTCAGAAAAAAGATCCCCTTTCATTCCGCTGGGATTCGAATTCCAGGTCAACTGATTGCTGGCCAGGTGCTCTAACCACTAACTTACTAGAGAGATAAGAAGAAGAATCCTTTTTCTGAAAGGCTCTCTATTTTACAAGATCTTATGTTTTAATACCAGTCAATTTTTACGAAAAATCTGTATTATCATCGGAGATGGTAACGATCAATCAGACAAAATATTTCCATACACTGTGAAAATGAAAATCTACAATATCGATCAAAGTTATCTCCTCTAAAACAGAAAACCTTTAACGTCTTCTCATACTAGATATAGCTATGAATTAAAAAAAATTATCAAATTTATTCAGAAAAAAGATCTCCTTTCATTCCGCTGGGATTCGAATGCCAGGTCAACTGATTGCCAGTCAGGTGCTCTAACCACTAAACTACTAGAGAGATCGGGAGAAGAATCCTTTTTCTGAAACACGCTTTATTTTGCAAGATCTTATGTTTGAATACAAGTGCATTTTTACTAGGAATCTGTATTATCATCGGAGATGGTAACGATCAAAGAGAAGAGAAATCTTTTCACACACTGTGAAAATGGAAATCTACAAAATCGATCAAAGTTATCTTCTCTAACACAGAAAATCTTTAACGTCTTCTCATACCAGATGGAGCCATACATTAAAAAAAAAAATTTAATTAAACCTATTCAGAAAAAAGATCCCCTTTCATTTCGCTTGGATTCGAATGCCAGGTCTACTGATTGCCGGTCGGGTGCTCTAACCACTAAGCTACTAGAGAGATCGGAAGAAGAATCCTTTTCCTGAAACGCGGTTTATTTTTCAAGACGTTATGTTTTAATACAAGTCTATTTTTACTAGGAACCTGTATTATCATCGGAGATGGTAACGATCAATCAGAAGGTAAATCTTTTCCGACACTGTAAAAATGGAAATCTAAAATATCGATCAAAGTTATCTCCCCTAATACAGAAAACCTTTAACGTCTTCTCAGACTAGATGGATTTATAAATTAAAAATTTAAAAAAAAAATTAAATTTATTCAGAAAAAAGATCTTCTTTCGATCCGCTGGGATTCGAATGCCAGGTCAACTGATTACCGGTCAGGTGCTCTAACCACTAAGCTACTAGAGAGATCGGAAGAAGAATCCTTTTTCTGAAACACGCTTTATTTTGCAAGATGTTATGTTTTAATCCAAGTCAATTTTTATTAGGAATCTGTATTATCATCCGAGGTAAATAATTATAACCCCTAAATATCACTTTTGAAACAAGAAAGAAGACTTTTAGCAAAGTAGTTGAATTTTGAACCTACAAAGACGCAGTTTCATCCACATTGTGTAATTTTCAAACAAAAGCTATTTAAATTCAACCAAAACAAGTTGGATTTTCAAATGAAAAATACACATTTTTTAGAAGATATTCTAATGTTTAACCCAAAAATTTGAATTTTCAGTTATAAAAATTCATTAGAAAAAAATTAATTTTCAACCAGTTAAATTCAACGGAAAAAAGAAAAAAATTAAACAGCTAATTAAATCTTCGACCAAAAATAATGAAATTTCAACAAACAAGATTAATTTTCTGAAGAAAAAGGCTAATTTTCAAAAAGTACACGAAATACATTTTATATCAAATACATGACTTTTCAAACTTATCGACAATGAATTTATACCCAAAAATAAAATATTACATTTTCGTACAAAAAAATTAATTTTTACCCAAAAAAAAGACTAAATTCAACAAAAATGTTAAATTTTTAACTAAGTATTTTAATTTTAAACCTAACTATAAAAATGTTAAGCAAAAATCATGAACTTTTTACAAAACAGTTTAATCTGCAACCAGAAAATAAGATTTTAACTAAAGTGATAAATATTCAACAACAAAAATGAATTTTTTCAAAATTAGTTTATCTGTAAACCAAGTAGTTGATGTTTCTACAAAAAAATATTTCAATTAGAAATAAAAAATCGTTGGATTAAATTTATTCTTAGAATTGTTAACCAAAAAAATCAATTTTCTAACCAAGAAGTCGTAACAGTTGAATCTTCAATCAGAAAATCTGAATTTTTAACTAAAGCGATGAATCTTCAACAAAAAAAAGGAATTTTAAAAAAAGTAGTTCAACTCTAAACCAAGTAGTTGATTCAAACAGAAAATATTAATTCTAAACAAAATATGTGATGGGTGATATTTCAACAACAACAAAATATTATAATATAAAATTAAAATAAAACAGTTGAATTAAACCAATTCTTAGCATTTTTAACCAAAAAGAATGAATTTTCAACCCAGAAGATTAATTTTCTGCAAACAAAAAAAAACGAATCTTCTACAAAATACACGCAATTTCCAACTGAATAGTTGAATTTTAAACTAGAAATAATTAATTTTCAATTGAAAATTTCAATTTCCAACAGGAAATGGAATAATTAGATTTTTATCTGAAAAATTTAATTCACCAAGAAATAAATAAATAAAAAATAATATATCTTCAACAATGAAAATTAATTTTCAACCAAAAAAATAAATTTTTAACAAATAAGTTCAACTTTGAACCTGTTAGTTTAATTCTTGACCCAAAAGTATGATTTTTCAGCTAAATGTTGGCATTTTTTAAAAAATAATCAAATTTGTAATGAAATAGTAACATTTTTAACCAAAGAATATAAATTCCGAACAAAAAAATGTAATAGTAAACTTTCCAACTAAAAGTAGCTCGATTTTCCTATTGCGTTTTAGTAACTCAGCTTCCATTTGAGCGAAAAAGCAAGTAAAAGAAGAATTCATTAAGAAATGGAAAAATAGAAGAATATTAGGTAAATTTTCAAGAAAATATTTGAATCTTCAACCAACACAGAATAAGCGTCATACAAACAGTTGCATTTTCAATTTAAAAAAAAAAACTGAATTTCTTATACAAAAAATCAATTTCGAAACCAAAATCACGAATTTTCAACAAAACCGTTCAATAATTTTTAACAAGAAAAGATTTTTTAGGCAAGAGTGAAGAAAATTTTTTACAACATTTCTTAATTTTTAAATCAAAAAGCCGAATTCTGTAGAAAACTGTTAAATTTTCAAACCAAAAATATGATTTTTCTACAAAATAGTGGAATTTTCTACAAAAAATTGAATAGTTAAATGTTCGCTTAAAAATAATATTTTTGAGTCATGAAGAAACGAACTGAAAAATAGGTTGCATTTTCAGTTCCAAAACTTAAATTTTCACCAGAAAAAAAAAATGAATTTTTAACAAAATATTTAAACATTCAACTAAAAATGATTTTATTGGCTTAAAAATGAGCTAAAATTCTGTCAGACATTGTTGAGGATAAAAAAATTGATATTTGAATTGTTAAACAAATTTTGATTTTAACAATTTTTTAAATATGCCAGATACGGAAAAACTAATAGCGGCATTCGATTCTGCATAAAAAATTACGTAAAATTCATGTATTGGAAAATTTTTTGATCCACCCGATTTGTTATATATTTATAGTATGAATATAAATTCTGTACCAAGTAATTTTTTATTTATACGACGATCCGAATTGAGTCCGTGAAATAACTGTGAAATTTATAGACTTTATGTCATTTTTTAGCAGAAACGAATGGGGCAAAATAGTTGAATTTTCATCCAAAAAATATGAATTCTCAATGAAAATTTTCTGGTTGGTTTTTAACCAAAAATAGAATAGTTACATTCCCAGTTAAAAAAATTAATCATGAACTAATGCAACTATTTTTTCAGTTCGTTTTTTCACGACTGGAAAATATTTTTTTTTATTGAAAATTTAACATTCATAACATTCATATTCTTTCCCCTGTTCCGCTCTTTAAATATTTTTTTAAAAATTGTTTTTTTTTTCTCGTGAAAATTTAATTTTTTGAACTGAAAATTAAACTATTTTTTCAGTTCGTTTCTTCGCGTCCGAAAAATATTTATTAACCCAAAATTTAACATTCATAACATTCATATCATTCATATTCTTTCCCCTATTCCGCT